>PVLA01010681.1:0-60887 GCA_004027455.1 Hydrochoerus hydrochaeris
GGTGGCTTTGGGGAAGGATTGCAGGAGGAGCGTAATGCAGCCTCACCCTGAGTTAGTGTCTCATCAATTTTGGGGTCTGTATGACGTTGAGTCAGTAATTCAGAAATTAGAGTCCAATATGAAAAAGAAATTACTGGTACCTTCTCAGGACCAAAAGTTTTATAATAATCTTTAAGAGCATCACCTACTCTTTCCCATTGTTTAGTATCAATGGAGCCCTCCGGAAGGAACCAGGGGCACACCTTATGTATAAATTGAAAATACTGCAATAAATCTTTAGTTTTAACCTTTATCCCTCTCGCTTTGAGGGCCTTACTAAGGCCGGCAACGAACAATTCATGTTCACTTAACGCTTGACCCATGCCGATTACGTTCACTTACCGTGATTCGGACGAGACGTCAGGCAGTCTTCTGCACAGATCACAGGGACGGAGTCCCCCCAGCTACCGTGGCCACGGCTTTTCCTCTGTGAACGATCCTTCGCTGACCTCCTCATATTGGGGCCCCACGCTGGGCGCCACTTGATCCGGCCTGCAGACCAATGCGTGGGTTTTCCCCTAGAGGAAGGAAAACGGGGCAGGGGCAGGGTGAAGAGAGAGAGACGGAGGCAAGTTGAAGTTTCCCAATGAAACCTCATTTATTGAACAATGTTCCTGGCTTATAAAGAAGCGGGGGCGGGAAGTTACGGATGGGTCGCTGTCATTTCCTGGGTGGGGCAAGAGGATCCTGGGAAATGTAGGCCAATGCACTGGACGCCCACAGGAGGGAGAGATGGAGCGGCAGCCATGAAGCTATCATGCTGCTCCCTACAACAAAACACTGAAAAAAGAAATAATAGTACCAATTGCTATTCCGGTCTTATTTCCAATATTTTTAAAAGTCTTTCATCATTTTGCCACTAAGTACTAAATCTAAGCAGGAGAAAGAGAATGGTCTAACTGTAACAACTGAGCCTCGATTCTACAACCTTACAATTAATTTTCTGTGATGTATAGTATGGAACCCAAGGCTTCATACGTGCTAGGCAAGTGCACTACCCCCGAGCTACAGCTACAGCCCAAAAGTGATCTTGAAATTCTTGTCTCATGTGGTTTGTTGTATACCAACAGGCCTGGACCATGGTAAACACTTAGTGAATGCTATACAATCCTTCCTGAAAATCTTAGAGGCCTGTGTGATTTTAGGTAGCTACTGAGGGAGGAATACTATTTCTACTTAAGCAAAACTTATTTAGACCAAAAACAGGAACAACGCAATCCTTGAATATTTACTATGCTGCTACTGTGAATGGGATGCTGCGGAAAAGGCGTCTGGCTCCGCTGCTTCTGCAGGCTCCCTGACCTGCCCTCTATCACACTGCAGGCGCTCGCCCCCACCCAGTACCCCTCAATGGGAGTCTACATGACAGCAGATGCTTTTATACTCACTATCACGTGCTGTGTGTGGCTCTGTGAATTTTGCTGGGGCTCAGACCACACCATCCCAAATACCCTACCTTTTCCTACTTTGTAGATTTAGCCAAAGGAAACAAGAGACCATCTCAGAAGCAGAAGGCCCACTCTGACCTTCACTGTTCCTTCCCACAAGAGTGGTCGTAAAAGAATGCTTTCGTCTTTCTCCTCTGAGAGGACTTCATGAGTTCTTTATTTCAGAAAGGTGCAGCTTTTCGTGGAAGGCCAGGGAGAATCACTACAAAAAAGGGGCTGCAGAATCCTTCCGGTTCACCACCAGCAGACCATACCCGCTGGTCCTCCTGTTGTATTTCTGTACCACTGTCAATTAGAAGTCAGTTTTCCTTACACCTTTGAGTCTTCATTTCTGAAGACCCTGTGTCATGTAAAACTTATATTAAATAAATGTCTGTGCTTTTCTCTTGCTGATTCATCTTTTGTCATAGAAGTATCAGCCATGAGTCATGTGATAGGTGAGAAGAAACTATTTTTCCCCTCTACATATTTAATTTTAACACTTTTATCCTCATTATATAGATGAGGAAATGGAGCCACAGAGTTTATAAAACTTCAGTCTGGCAGTGGTCAAGGCACAAATTCAGATAGTCTGATCTAAAATCCATATGGATAGAAGCATGCAATATCCCCAGGTGTGGAGCCCATATTTCTATCTATTTATTCATTCATTCTGTCGATTCTATCTCTTTCACACCTGTACTTTTCTTTTTATGTGTCTATGAAGCACCTAAGTTAAGCCCTCTCTCCATTCTCTTAATGACTGCAACCATCTCATAATGAAGTCTTAACTCCCTCCTCTCCTCTGCAGTGTACCCTTCATTTTATATGTCACTCTTCTGCCAGACTAATGTTTTTGAAATAAAGTTCAAGTGCAAATATCTTAGCTTGACATTTATAATGTCCCATACAACCAGGATCCAATCTAGCAAGCATCCTAAAATACTTCTATTTTATATTTTAACCAAGCTGAATTTTTCATCATTCCTTGAAAATGTCCTATGCTTTTAAAATATTCATTTGTTCATAAGCTATTTTTCCTCCTAAGATTGGCCTCTCCTATCTCTTTGTTTAAATCATTTTAAGGAGTTTTTCAAATATGAACTATGGCAGGAATCTTTCCTCCAGCCCCAAAATGAAAATGGTCTTTCCTTCTTGCCCTACCCTAGCATTTGAATTATGCTTGTGTCATGAATTGTGTACTATTTTACACTTAGTTATTTGTGGGCATATAATCACAATTTTGGGCAGGTGTGCTGATATAATATTTACACAGAAGGTTGTATTAAAGTCAATTTAGGGAGAGTTTTTAAATTAGTTTGGATTTGGCTAGGCAAAGAGGCTGAAGAACACATTATAGAATGAGTTTTTTTTAAAGTGGCAGAGAAATAAGGACAAGAGACAACTAGAAAGAAAAATTTATAAGAGAGCAGTTGGACAATGGAGCAAGACAAAGACTTTTAATTTCATGATAAATAATTTAACTGTGAACGCATATGCAATGGGAGACATCTGAAAGTTTTACACTAAGGAAGGAAGAAGACGTAAGTCGTACCCTGGGGAAGTCAAACTGGAGCAAAGTCCAGGATGAATCTGCAGATGGGAACACTGGAGACAAGGGAGTACCAGCGGTGGAGCCACAGTGAATATTCAATTATCATTCCAGTTAAACATAAATCAGTTCTGAGAGGTGATTGGCCAGAGGGTATTGTTGTATCAAAGAAACTTTCCCACAGCAGCTACTTAACAGCAAGATCTTTTAGATCAAAAGGACAATATGCTTCTTGGCAAATTATTTCATAATCAAGTTTGCTCTAACTACAAGGAGTTTCTGGGCTGTTATCTATTGTTAATAAAGGCTTGCACTTCCACAGTTATCTGATTCTTTTCATCCTTACCCCTGGAAACATGTCTCTGCAACTACCCATTGGAGAAATGGAGCCAGTGTTTGTAGAGGGATTACTAGGTTTCACATTTAATCTTCACAACAAGGCAACCAGTTAGATGTTACTTTCACCCACTTCACAGTCCTAGCAAAGGAATTGCAAAGAGATTATTAGGCAACTTACCTAAGATCATACCACTGGCTTATAGTAAAAACAAAAATTTGATTGTCAGTCTTGCCGGTAAAAATCTTTCCTTTCAAGTCCACCATGAACTCCCCTGTTAAATACAGGCCTCCATTAGACACACTACTTAGGGTATTTGATAGAAGCTTCGTAAGAAGTCCTGCATTGAGTGGGAATATAAATTAGGGCAGCCGGTGTGCAAAATAATAGGAAAACTGTTCAAAAAATTAAAAATAGGATCATTATATGATCTAGAAGTCCCCCTATTGGGTATAATATACCCAAAGGAAATATAATGTTAAAAAGAAAAATATACTCCCATGTTTACTAAAATACTATTCACAATAGCCAAGAAATACAATCTAAGAGCTCACCAACTAATGAATGAAAAGTAAAAACTATGTTCTGCAATACTGTTTATTCATAAAAAAGATAAAATTCTGTCATTTGCACCAATAAGAATGAAAGTGGAAATTACTGTTAATTAAAATAAACCAAACCTGTAAAAAATACCACATAATCCTTTATATATGTGGAGCCTAAAAAAGTTGACCTCATACAAGCTGAGAGTAAAATGTTAATTACAAGAGGCTGGGAAGACTAGATGGGAAAAGGAATTTAAAAAGTTGATTAATGGTTCCGGAAAGAAGTGATGATATTTTATTGTATAGTAAAGTGATACTGATGACTACAATGTACTATTTTTTTTTAAGTAGAAGAAAAGTTGTTGGGAAGTTTCTTTGTAAAGAAGTGATCCTTGCTGGAAGAGATTGAAATGTTTACTCTGATTCAAACATGCATCAAAACCCACATGGTACCCAAATATTTTAAACAGTTTTTAAAAATTTTCATATGATGTTGATTCTAGGGAAATAGGCCCATCACTTACAATTTACCAAAAGCCCTTACTCATTACTTGTAGGATTAAGAATGATTAATTTGTTGATAATCTAGTAGTTCGCTTCTTTATAAACAAAGAAAAGACAAATTCATTGCTTTCCTCACTTAAAAAAGAAGTCTTGAGCAATTCACCACAAAAATCTGAATGATTTGTCTTCAATTCATCTTTTCAAGCCAGGCTTTAAAGATGAAGGTAATATGGTGGGGAGCACACTCATTTTTGAATTCAATGACCTCCAGAATTACCAAAAATACTATTTTTCATATGATTTCTTTGGTAACCACACTCCAAGATGGTACCCAACGATCGTTGCTTCTCAACATTTTTGTTCTTGTGGAATCCCTTCTACATCACAGGAGAACTGACCTCTGTGACCAGTAGAATATGGTAGGATATGGTGAGACTAGGTTACAGGACACTGTGGGTCCTGCCTCTCCTTCAGTAATAACTTGGGTAGAGAAAGCCAGTTGCTGTGTTCTCAGAAGCCCACTTAGGAGTTGAGAACTCCTGCTAAATCCATGAGTAAACTTACAAAAGATCATTTACTCCAGCCATGTCTTTAGATGACTGAGATCCCCATCAATATTTAGGCTGCAATTTCATAAAATATGCTGAACTAATCTATTGAGGCTATTTCAGAATTCTTAAAAAAAAATGAAAGGATGTCTTGGTTGCTCTCTTGGATTTCCTTTAATTTCTGGAAACACAATTGCAGCACATGAGTCAAGAATATTTTAAGGTCTAAGAACATTGCTTAATTATTACTTGTGAACGTGGGTGTGTGTATGCTGAATTGACAGCATAATTTACAAGGCCCACTGCAAAATGAAAACACAAATTTTCGTGTTCATAGATACTCAGAATTTCAAAATGGCCATGGCAGAACATGAAATCAAGCATGCAGCAGAGACCACAGAGCCCTGTCTACAGTCTGCAAGCTTATGAAGCCTGTCACATGTTTCACAGTCATAGTTAATATTTATTGAGTGCTTATCAAGTGTCAGGTACTTATCAACCTTATCAGTGCTTATCAAGAATACTTTATTTCATTTTCACACAACCCTATAAGTTGCATTATTATCCCAATTCAAACGGTATTTACGGGTGGGCTGACTAACTTGCAGAACTTCAACAGTTATTAAATGACAGGACTGAAATTCAAACTAAGGGTAGAAATAAGGTTGATTTCTGACATAAAATGGCTACGTTGCTGCTTTAAAAATATTGTTCTATTTACTATTGCAACATAACATGTTATACCCAAATTTAGCTTCTAAAACACTATTTTTATTTTGTGTGTTAGTAATTTAAGAAAGATGGCACTGAAAATTAGCACTTGAGGCTTTGATACCTTTACAGTCAGATCCTGAACAGGGCAGCAGCCATCTGAAGACTGGATTTGGCTAAGAATCTGAGATAGGTCAATTCACATGGCACTTGGTTGGTACTGCTTATGAGCTGGGAATTCAGGTGTCAACCAAGGCATCTACTCTTGGATAGCAGTATAGCAGTCTGAGAATAATTGGACTCTTGTCTTGTGGTCCTTTTCCCCAAAGTAACTGTCCCAGGAGAATCAGACAAAAGCTTTGCCACCTTTTCTGACTTACCCTTGGAAATTAAACTGCATCACTTATGGTATGTGTGTTGGTTATAGGTGATGACCAAGTGGGCCTTTATTTAAAGGAAAAGGGTATAAATATATCATGTGGAAACAATCATTCTCACATCTAAATAAAAAAAGTGACAAAGGATTTGTGGATACATTTTTATTAGTTCCTGATGTGGTGCTGTGGATAAAACCCTCATTCTTGAACATGCTGAACATATGCTTTACCACTGAGCTACAGCCCTAGTCCCAATTTGTGAGTTATGTTTAAAAATCACAACAATTAGTTGGATGGTTTTTTAGAGTCAATGCATCTATTTGAAATTTGCTTCCATGAAGTATGTACTTCAGCTAATGAAACTTAAAATAACTTAAAGCATTTTTTATAGACACCTGTTAGATTTGATAACTGTATGGGTGACATGAAAAGAAGAAAGTTCAACTCACAATACTGGTTGATTTTATTAAATGACGTAGGCAGTCTAATTTACAAGCATGCATATTTCAAGACCTTATCATGGTAAGCATGATTTTCCCCTTGGGTCTTCACAATTATTGTTCAAGTATGAAATCAATAATAGTACAACTTCTGTTAATAAAAATATTAATGACAACTGTTACAGTTATTCACCACTTCTTTTATACCACAAGGTTGAATGTGTATTTTTGAGGAAAAAATCAATAGCTTACTGATTCACCACGACTTTTTAAATTGTGAAATACAAAGTTGAACACTGTATGTGTTTGTAATTGGAAAATGAAGAAAGAGGAAAGAACAGAGAGAGATGGGTAAGGATTAATAATAAATAATTTGAACCAAGGATTAGGAAATTATATTGTCCAAAAACACTGGCTAACTGTGAACTATTCTATTTTTGTATGGCCTGAAATCCTAGAATAATTTTTACATTTCCAAATATTTGTTAAAAATCAAAAGATAATATTTAAAGATATGAAGATTAAATAAATTAAAGTGTAATATATTTAAGTTAAATTTCACTGGAGCACAGCTATGCTCGTTCATTTGCCTTTCATCTATGGCTGCTTTTGTACTAGGTTGTCAAAGTTAATCGGCTGCAACAGAACCCATGTGGTCCACACTACCTAAAATATTTACTGTCCCTTCTCGTGCAGAAAAAAAATTGCCTGTCTTGTGTTAGACAAAATAAAAATCACAGTAGATGAGAACTGGAATAATAAATAAAAATTATTCTTACTGGCATGAACCAAAGAAGTCACACAAGACATTAATAATGCTGGTAGAAATAAGTTTGTAAACATTTCTGTAAATGATTAGAAACATAATAAATTTTCTTTCTGATTTTATACCTATGGTAAGTGAGACATTTGACTGGCAACATCTCTGCCACTCTGCCAATATAAGTTCACACATGTCTTCAATAACAATAAACTAATTTTATGTAGGTACAAATCAGTGGGTTTGAAACCATATTTTTCATGTGTGTGAATGCACAGATCTGAAAGTTAGAGTAAAGCTAGGAATGTTTTTTCATTTTGCTTTTTTATTTATTTAGTGCCATACTGTTAATTATTAAAGAGTCAGGTACTCCTTGCAATATAGTTCTTATTGTTCTAGCTACCACTAGCAGAGGATCAAAGTGCAAACAGGTATCTCAACTACAAATTACAATTTTCAACCAGGGACTCATGAAATTGGAACGTTAGAGATAGTTGAACTGTATGTATTTTTGATTAATCCAGCTGTGGAAGTAAGAACGTTAATGACTATGCTCTGCATTCCCTCAATACTGGCATATCCAGTCACAAATTAAATGACTAGAGAACAGAAGTTTAGATACAATAAATGCAGAGCCTTTGACATCTAACCTGGGTTTGTTTAATTTTTTTTCTGAATGACATTCTGATTTTATTTCCTATCAGAAGTCAATCATTATATTTTCAAGGTTGATTGTTTAAATTTGTGAAAATAATTGGGGTTAGACTAGGGACAGAGTTAGAGTGTCTCGTGGTGTCACACCTGGACTGGAGCTCCAAGAGCTGAGACGTTGACAGGATGGATCAGCAAAATTAACTAACAGAGCATGGAGCCAAGATATTATGCTTTATATGGGGACTGTCCCCCAAAGACCTCATGAGCTCACAAATGGGGCTTTTGTAAGAAGATTGGACCAGGGGTGCATCATAGCTGACTCGCTGTTAGAAGGTGGGGACAGTTGGAGAAGGCAGGTTCCCTGGGGGCGTGACCGGAAGGGTGCATCTCTCTCCTGGGTCCTTCCTTCTCTCTACTTTCAACCACTATCTCATGAGCAGCTGTCTTCTGCCAGGGGCCTCCTACCAGCCAACTTTGAACTGAAACATCTAAACACTGTGAGCTCAAATAAACTTCTCCTCCTTTAAAATGTAGAGTGTCCTGTATTGTGTCTCTTAGCAAGGAGAAAGTAACCAAGACACAAAGAAATTTTCTAACACATTTCCTAAGCATTTGCCACCTATGGACATGATCTGCCTATGACAGTGAGTTAACAAAAATGTTTAAACTGATGCTAATCAACGTTTTACAACTAACTTTCTGGGATGAAAAAATACAGAGAATAGAAGTTAAAGGATATCATGAAAAAAACGCAGAAAAAATTAGAAAATTAAATTTCTATTAGAAAAAGTAAGCACTGGTCTGCTATCCTAGAAAAGGGCAGGGTAGAGAAAGGGGTAGAACTATTTTAGATTAGAAGAAATCTAATAGTTCAATAGATTTAAGTGTAATTTATCATCCTTGATTATATCTCTACATTAAAACTCCATTGAGATGCCCTGAGATAAAATGTTACAAGAATAAGGAATGTTTATTAAATGATATTAGGGTTTTATTTCTAAATTTGTTTGATATGATTATGAAATTATGGCTATGTAAGTGTGTCCTTTTTTTAAATTTAGAAATACATACCACTTTGTTTTGGTAAATTCTTCAAATTTACTTTTCGTCATTTGCTATATATGAAGATGAATCAGTATCAACACTCACTTACTTGATGTATGTGTATAACTCTACTTAATTGTATGACTAAACATTTTATAACGAAAATCTTTAAAAAAACCTTTCGGACAGAAAGGGTTTTTTTTCCCAATGTTTGGATCACTCTTATGAATGGTGTAGATGTTCATGACACCAAACACATGCACATAGAGATACTGAGCCTTGAGGTCTCTACTCCCTAATCCTCTTTCCTGTTTGCAAATTTCACTTTATTCTGATGCTATTCTTTGTTGGCCACCCTGATGATATTATTACAAGACCATATTGATTGCTTTATGTTAGTCTTTAGTTATGTTGTTTCCTTTATTTCTGGAAATACTTTACATAAAATCTCATTGGAAGGCCCTATGAAAAACAGCATTACTGTCTTCGTTTCCTTCCATCCTTTTTGACTCACAGAGATCTTTTTGTGTTATATTTGGAATTTGGCTCTTGTAGCTCTTGTTTTAGTTACTTTTTCATTTCTGTGACAAAATAGCCAACATTCATGATTTAAAGGAGGAAAAGTTTATTTTAACTCATAGATTATTTTAACTCATAGTTTATAGCAGCTCCTGTCCAAGGCAAGACAATGTGGTACAGGGACATTGCAGAAAAGGCACAGTCCTTGGAATGGAAGACAGGAAGCAGTATTAAGGGGAGAAGAGGGATATATATATATATATATCCTTCTAGACCATTCCCTCAGGGACCTACCTCTTCCTACCAGGTTTCACTGCCCAGAGTCACACCCAGCTCTAAACCCATCAGCAGACTAATCTAGTATCATATATCTGTGATCCAGTAAGCCCCACCTATAAGCTTTTTGTAATAGAAATTTCATTTTCTAATTCTGTCTGCCTTTTTGTCATGATATCCTTTAGCTTCCACTCTCTATATTTTTCCATCCCTGAAAATTAGTTGTAAAAACATTGATTAACATCAGTTTAAACATTTTCGTTAGGAGGTTTGGGAGGGACATTTAGATACAAACCATAACAACCAACTTTGGAGACTTCCTTAATATAGTTTTGGGCTACAAGAGTATGTTCATCTTAGCTTCTATCTGCCTTCCTAATACCAAGGCATCTACCTCTACCCTCTCCAGGACAGCTGCAGGCAGTCTGCCCCAAGTTGTGGAATTTACAGTTCATTAACCAATTCTTCCTGGTGGTCCAGGACTAGATTCATGGTAGCACCTTCTAACGTGCTAGCCTTAATTTCTGAAATATCAATAAAAGAAGTCATGGGTTTAGTTTTAGGTGCTTTACAGTTCAAATGATTCACAGACATATAAATAGTTGAATCCCCAGTACTCTGTGATTTGCATTTGATTACCTTTCCCTCCATTTAGGGGCACTTTCGTTTATTTTTATTTTCACTTAAATACTTTACTCCCTCAATCCTTCATTTTTTTTCAGATATAACATCATTTATTATTGCATCTTATCTCTTGACTGTTTTCATTAAACATTTCTAAACAGATGAAAAATAGAACCATATTTAAAGAACTGAAATCTTCTGACTTCGGTGAAAGCTGGTCCCACTATATCACTCTGTTTTTCTTTCTAACTAATGTTAAAAAAACAGCTGGGTGAGGGTTTTGTTAAAAAAGAATATCAGCAGCTATCAATGAGGAGAGGGGAAGGCAGGACATAAATGTCTACTCCAGAGGATTAAACTTAGAAATGGTTATTCAGCTCTAACCTCTACTAGAGAAACCAGGGTAAAAATAAATAAATGAAAGGAATTGAAGGAGAGAGACAAAATTGCAAGAAAACTAAACCCTAATCACAGGCATGACTGCTGTGGGGTATTTGAATCTAAACCCAATGGTCCCCTTTCATTTTCAGTGGTTCTGATAGAATCGCTATTGTCATATCAAATGCCAACTACGTCCATTCAAGGGAGGATGCTGAGCATGAAACAGTATCCTGACCTGAGACAAGGACTGACTCCACTATTTTGCCATCCATCAAATGCACCCACAAGAAACAGGAATCTGTTTTTAAAGTCAGTGTGTTAAGATTCCTCATATTAGACTAACCCATTTGGGTAGAAGAAAGAAGAGTCTCCATGAACGGTCTTTGTCAAGGATGATAGCTATGCTTCAATCTGTAGAAAAGCAATTAAAGCAAGCATTTTAGGGTGAACTACTGAAATACATCATGGTGCAGGTACAGTGAGAGAGAACTACTATAAATAAGTTTAAAACACTATCTGGATTAATTCTAATCTGGGATATTATTGAATTTAGAACCATGATCTCAGAGTCAGTGAGGAATCTGGGGAAATACTGAAAGAATGGAAGATCTGGTTGCTTGGAAATAACTAAATCAGAAAAAGGATACTGTGAAATCTACAGGTGGATGAATGTCAAAATTAAAATATTCAATAACTCCTTCATATACATCTATATATAATAATAAATAGCTATAATATACTGCTATTTTAAGAAATATAATACTCTGTTATTTTAAGAAATATCAAAGTAACTGCTAAAACAGTTGTATTCTTGAACCAATAGCTGAATCATACTTACCAGTGAAACAAGACAAAGAGATAATTTTAAAACACTAAATCTAGAAAATTGCATACAAAATGTTTTTCATTTCCAGATGATAATTGAACATCAGAAAATTATAGAGCAACAATCAAAAACCTAATTGAAATAAACAATAGTTCACTAAATAAGCTAAATAAAAGATAAATCAATAAAATCAATTGCCCTTCTATGTTTTGGCACAACCATTAGAAATGTAAGAGAGATAAATTGAACAAATGACATCTACCCGATAATGCATGAGTCAGCCTGTTCAGTTTCCAAAGAAAATTTCTGGGAAAATTCAAAATAAAAAATTCCTCACAATACTGAAAATTAAGGCTATCTAGTTCATTCTGTGGAAAGAATCAGGCCCTAATACTGAGGACAGTGCATATCAAAACGGTCATTAAATTTATAATTGTCAGACATATATTATGCATTTATTTTTTGTGTTTTGGCAATCAAAAAACAGACTTTTCTATGAGAAAATTATAAAAATATAGTGTCTTTTAAAAGTAAAAGTGTCTTTTAAAACCTATTAAAATTTTTAAAAACTTGTGTGGAAGAGCACTTTTATCCCATGTGGAATATCCTGGTTTTGACACCCAGCACCGCCACCCACCAAAACCTACATAGCATAAAATAAAACCACACAATAAAATTAGAAAGTAATTTTAAAACAAACAAAAATAACAAAAATGAAAAAGAGGGAAGAGGGATGGAAAAGCGGATGGAGAAGAAAAAAAGAAAGGAAGAACAGGTGTTTGGAGAGGAGGAAGAATGAGTCAAAAACAGGCAGCAGACAGCAATTTGGAAGCATTAAGCCAACTGCTGAGTTATCATAACAAATAAGATTGGATTAACGACAAAGATTCCTCTGGTGAATATTTACAAAATGAACCAGATCTTGTTACATTAAAAGATAACAAAATAGTTTTAAAAATGTAAGCATTCAAAGAATGTTTATCAAACAAAATCATTATAAAAATAATCATATCTAAGTGATGTAAATGTAAGGATAATCAGGTGAAAGTATAATACACCAAAAGTATTTTTTTTAAAAAACTATACTAGTGCCTTAGTGACTTTTCTTTCATTGCTGAGACAAAATACCCAACCCCCAAAGTTAAAAGGGGAAATATTTATTTAGCACACATTTTGTAGACGTTTCAGTCCATAGTTGGCTGGCTCCAAGGCAGGATGATGTGGCAGACAAGTATCATAGAGGAGAAACAGTTTATGCTGGGCTGAAGGCAACAAAAGCAAGCAAAGGAAGACAAGACTCTTTATGTCCCTTATATTGAGCTACCCACCCTACAGCTGGTGCAGCACTCACACCCTTACTGTTAGGCAAAACTATGCCAAAGCAATCAGTGGGCTGATTTACTAATCACACATCCTTAATCCCAGCACCACATACTCTAGATTCAGCCACCTCTGAAAAAGCCCCATGACTGCATGAGGCTTTGGGGGATATCTAGATACAAACCATAACAACTAGCATGAACATTGATCAAAGACATACAACAAACATAGACCACTGTTTTTAGAAAATATAACAAGACATTTACAGAAACATAAGCTAATGGGAAACAATATACTGTTCTCAGTCTGTGATCACTAGGAAAAAATACAAATTCTTAAATGAGTAGCAATCTAGTTCTAACTTTAGACGCACAAATAGCTTTTCTAAAATGATATGGTTAATATTTACCAAAGGAAAATAGCTTCCCCAAAGCAGAAAATGTTCTGACTACAAGTAACAGAACAATTAAATACATACATACAAACACATAATCATACACATGCTTCTTCCCTCGGCCTCCCAAGGAGAACTGAAATCTAAACTTCAATTAGAAATACTTAGAAATGAATGACAAAGACATTACAGATAAAAGCTCATGAATAGGTAAAGCTTAACTTCAGTGCCAATCTGTGATTTTAAATGATTTTTGGTATTAGTTAGGAACTATTCCAATTTAATAAGCAAGGTATTTGGCTTTAATACAAAATGTAAAACAGAATAGAAGTGTATCGAGTCCAGTTAGGATATAGAAAGTCAAAATAGGCCATGGCAGTGAAAGTCCATTTTAAAAACCAAAACAAATCAAATATGCTACAAAGTCAACTTTTAAACCATTTAGAAATCTGAAGCTAAAAAGAAACCTAAATAAATTAGTTTAAGAAATAAACTTCACAAGGGCTAAGAGACCATGGCCACTTATGACCCAGGTATAGTGACAAGAATGAAGGAATTATTTTTTCTAGTTTCCTGGAAGTTTATTTTATTAGTAGTAAAAGTTGAATTTTGCCACTTTTGTGTACGACTGAGACAATATACTTCATATCAAAGGTGGGATTCTTCAGGAAATTCTCACTCACTGAAGAATGGTAGAAAGGTTATTAGGGAAAAGAAAGAGGAGACAAGATGAACCTTTGTAATGCTTTCAGTGTTAGAAATTTGTAATAAATAATTATGATAAAACAGTAACATGGTATATTTACCAACTTGAACACTTGCTTAACTGTTACAGAATCCTTCATTTATTTTATCTTTAAACTATCACAAATTACATCTTCTTCATAAATGACTTGGTGTCTAGAAAAGGAGTACAGAAGCAGATACACAAGAATCTGTAACATCAATGAGCATGGTAATGTTGATGACAATGACTGCTATGTAGATGAAAAGTATACATAGCAGGTTGGAAACTTAATTTCCATTTCCTTATAGAAGAATACCTAAGAACAATGAGAACAAAAGAAGAAAAGTTATCAGAGAGAGATTAATTACAGTGATTTTTACATGCAGGCTTCAAAAGGAAGGTGGAGGGATTAAAGAAATAACTATCGTTCATGACACGCCTAATAGGAAGAAGGAGACACTTTGAGTACCAAAGCAGCAACAATTATATCCATACCTAACATTAACTTTAAATTTGATGCCTGAAGAAGTCTCAATTCACATTCCCAGGAGATGAGTCTAGAAACTTAATTTACTTATTATCTTATCCTTTTTCATCCAGAATTATTAAACTCTCCATCAATAGTATTAAAGATAAATGTCTAACATAGACAAGAAATTGATCATACCAGTAGTAAGAATTTATTGTTTTGTGAATAGATTTGTTAAGTATTTTGATTCTTTGATTCTTTTTTTTTTTTTTTTTAACAAGGTCTTGCTATGCAGTTCAGGCTGGGCTTGAGCTCACTTTGTAGCCCAGGTTGGCCTTGAACTTGCAACAATCCTCATGCCTCAGCCTCCCAAGTGCTAGGTTTAGAGGTATGCACCACTGTGCCCAGTTTGAGTATTTTGATTCTTATTAAGTACAACAAGAGATGAATGAACCTTCCCATTTCACATTAATCCAATAGTGATAAACATTAATTATTTTATGTTTGGCAAATGCTCTCCTATTTTGTACATTTTCTCATACGTCTTAATACTATGATAGTAATGGAAGAAATACCAGAGAAACAGCACTCCTCTCCTAGACCAAGAACATCCAGACCTTCATGTGGCCATCTATACTAATGCTGTAAATTTATACTGACATTATCTGATTGAATGTTCTCATTTTGGTTCTAGAGAAACTTCAAATCCATTGAAATAACCAGACTCACACAACTGTAGTAACCTAAATTAAAATCACAGTCTTTTTTTTATTTTGTGGAAAAAGGGTAAAACAAAATACCATAGCAAGATGATAGGAGGAACAACAACAGTTAATAGTTTGCCTATGATTGTCTTAGATGAAGTGATTCAGAGCATGATATGGGCATAAAAATTTCTCCAATCCAAAGTAGCATAAACCTTCCTTTACTATGAACTCAGAGGCACTAAAAATATAACTAAATAGCATTTTTTCCTCTTTTTTCTTTTTCTTCCTTTCCCCTTTTCCTCATTATAGCTCTTTTTTCCTTTTTAACAATTTCTTCACATTCCACAATACCTATCGTATAGTTTACACCTTATTTACTCATTCGGTTTCTGGTGCCATGGAGAAAATAAGATGTTTACACAAGTTTGATTTATTCCACTAATGAGTAGAGTCTCAAGTTGCATCCATTTACCTAGTAAAATCTCATTTATCTTTCTTTTTGGTCGAGTAACATACCATTGTATAAAAATACCACATTTTTTAAATCCATTCCTCAGTTGATAGGCATTTGGGTTGTTTCGAGGATTTAGTTATTACAAATTGTGCTGCTATAAACATTTGTGTACATATATTGCTGTGGTATGATGTTTTTAATTCTTCTGGGAAGATATCCAGAAGGGGAATAGCTGGGATAAGTGGAACCTCTAATCCTAGCTTTTTGAGAAATCTCTATACTGGTTTCCACAGTGGATGCACCAGTCTGCACTTCCACCAACAGTGGAAAAGTGTTCCTTTTTCTCCACAGCCCCTCCAGCATTTGTTATTGGTTGATTTCTTGATGATAATCATTCTTTCTAGAATAAGGTGAAATCTCAGTGTTGTTTTAATTTGTGTCTCTTGAATGAACAATGACATTAAACTTTTTTGTATATGTATTTGTAATTTGTATTTCTTACATTCCCTGACTTGAAATTATACTACAAAGCTACTCCGATAAAATCAGTATGGTACTAGGGAAAAAAACAGACCTGAAGAGCAATGGAGCAGATTAGAAGATGCAGAATCAACTCCAAACACACTCAGCCACCTGATTTTTGACAAAGAGGCCAAATATGTTCACTGGAAGAAAGATCGCCTCTTTAATAAATGGGGCTGGAAAAACTGGTTTTATAATGCCAAAGACTAAAACTAGACCATGTCTATAGCCATGCACCAAACTAAAGCCAAAATGGATCAAAAATCTAAATATTAAAACAGAAACTGAAAGAAAATCTACTGAAAGGAAAAGTAAGTAGAAATCTTGAACACATAGATGTAGGCAGAGGGTTCATGAACAAAACCCAAACTGAAGGGGAAATACTTTTAAAAATCAACAGCTCATTTTATTAAAAAAAAAAAAACTTTTGCACATCAAAAGAAACCACCTATAGAATGAAAAGAAACCACCTATAGAATGAAAAGAAAACTCACAGACTGGGAAAAAATTGTAGCCAATTGTCCCTCAGACAAAGGATTTCTGTCTAGAACATATAAAGAATTGAAAAAAAAAAAATCAGACCCCCCCCAAATTCAAAGACCCAATCCAAAAATGGGCATCTGAGATGAATACAACCACAATCTCAATGCTACATTCTCTTTACAATTTTCCACTCTTTTCTGAATTTCTTGATCCATCATATCCTGTATCGAAGTGAGAATTGATTTGCATTAGTCAAGGTTCTTCAGTGAAACAGAACCAGTGTGATGGATGTGTGGCTACTGAAAAGGATTTATTATAAGAAATTACCTCACACTAATGTAACAGCACCAGCATGAGATGCCTTTAAACCAGCATTGAGAGGCAGGAGGATCATGAGTTTGAGGCAGCCTGAGCAACAAGATTATAGAAATGAAAAATCCGAAATCTGTAGTCCACATTCACCAGGCAGAACCAAGGGCATCTGCTTGAGAATTTCCTCTTCCTCAAAAGAAGACTGATCCTTTATTTATTTATTTAGTTTGTTTGTTTGTTTGTTTTCTATTAAGCTCTTCAAATGATTAAGTCCCAACCACATTATAGATGACAATAGTTTCCCCAATTTGATTAAAATGTTAGTTCCATCAAAAAACATCTTCTGAGTTGGCACATAAAATTAACTGTAGCATGATTCCTCCAACAAATATCTTCCTTGTAATATTTTATGACTGATCCTGCTGAGTGGGGAGATTTAAACAGCAGGCAAAGCTTAGTTTGACTCCTCTTTTTCTTCCCTTCTCGTAGCTAAAGTTATGAAAGGGAACTGGGGGGAATATCCGAGGACATGTCCAGGAAGGAATGAGATAAGCCAGGTCTGGGGATGGGGTGGAGTGAAGGGGGTGATGGGGGGTGGGGTGCAGGATAATCTTGAAGGGAATAAATATGTTCAAAGCATAGACGTTTTCATATCTCAGCTATTATCTACAGCAAATGTGTGAAAGTTACGTAAATTCTCACATAACTATATTTGAAGCTACCACAGTTCTATATTCATAGACTTAATGGGATGGCCAGGCTTACTAGAAACAAAAAGATCAAGAGGGAAGATGTTGTCTTTAGCTATTTTCAGGTCAGTGGTAGTCAATGGCCCATAGACAAGCAAAATGTAGCCTCAGTGATGAATGCGTAAAGGTCACGGAAAGCTGAAAGGCCAGAACACAGGTGGAAAAGTTTGACTTAAAGGAAATTCATCTAAAACTCCCAGAGACATATCTACTGAAGAATTTATGCAGAAAATGTTTGTTTAGTCTCAAATTTGTGTGCATATGGGATGAATTTAAAGATACCAAAATTCCACCTCTGCAATTCTAATAGGGACTGATATTTGTGACAACAATGAAATTATTGAAATGTGAGAAGAATTTTATTCATTATCTTTCATTTCCTCTTCTGGTTCACTTTGTTTTTTGTTGTGTATTCAAAGCATTAAGTTTAGTTACAATGCAATTCAAGGACATTGGTTTATTGCAAAATAACTTGAATATACAACTAGTCTTTTTAGGGGCACCATCTGTTGTTCATGACACTTTAAATTAAGGAGATTTCAGTTTCTAAATATTCCACAGAAACATATGAAGAAAATTCAAAGGGTTTCAGTTTCTAAGAAAATACAATATCCCCTAAGCATGAAATGAAACTCTTTCTTCAAAGTGTTTACACTAACAAAGAAGTGTTTAATTATATTTGATAGACATAGGTCTTTTTTGGAAAAGCAAAATAATACATAAATTAGATCAATCTTTCTGTAAAGCAAGAAAAGTGACAAAATTCAGGAACATCTTTATTTACATTCCCATAAAGACAGAAACAAATGGGGGTCAAGTATCTTGCCCAAAATCAAATGACTCTGAAAAGGCTAATTGATTTGGCCCCCCCTTACTTAAATCATAAATATGAATCAGTTGTCCAAGGACAGAGTTGATCCTTGGAGGACAAGTGGTCTAATGGCTTTTCTTTGTAGGGGTTAATCAGACTTCTCAGGCTTTAATGCCTCGTTTATAATGACTTAAATATTCTAGAACTTCTCACAGGAATAATGAACACAACTAATTGAGATTCCAAAGTCCTTGCAAATAAGAAGTTATCTGATAAGTATTTAGACATAAGACTATTAGTAATAGTTTGGGCTGCTTGGATAAAGGGTTTTCAAGAACAGTTAAACTTACAAAAGAATGGGAGCTGCCATCTTTTGTGAACCACTGTAATCCATAATCATCTATCCTGTCAATAAACCATTTAAACTGTGGCTGTGTTGGAGAGCTGGGGTCAGAAAGTATTATCATAGATTGTCATTTTGCTCTCTGCATGGTGCACTACACATCATTTTAAAATGATATGCTGTGTTCAATATTTTATATGACTGAAGGATAACTCTAGACTTAAATTTATTGCCATACATATTTACAGTTGAATCATATAATATTACTTCAAACACTGTTTTTAAGGTATCAGCTAGCATAACTGATGATAAACCATTTTATATATAAATTCATTTTATCTCATTTTTCATTTTATTGCTTTAGATGTATCTAAAATATTTTACACCTGGGAAATGTTTGACTTCTTTACATAAAACCTAATTCTATCGGAGTTGAATAAATAAAGAAAGAAAACTAGTATTGGTCCCCTTTATGAAAAGTAATTTAAAGATTTTGTAGGTTTTTGTTGTTGTTTAACTTGGAGTTGCTATGATTTGGAGAAAATCTCTTTTCACTAGCACAAAAATCAATGTTGTCTTATTGCAAGCACTTGTTTTCAGCATGGCAAAGAAAAGGATAGAAATGATTTGTTATATTTACCTCTTGACTACTGATGTCCTATTTAAATATAAATTTACCCTGAATTTCAGCTAAAACTGTGTTTAATTGATCTCAACATCCCTCACAGTAACTATTTCAACACTTATCTCAACAATAATCTTATATATTCCAAAGTTTGAACCAACAACCTCACTCAACAAAAATCAATGAGGTGCTTTCCAAGACATTGTATCATTTAGTATACAGAAGAGTCAATAAACAAGGAGTGTTCTGAAAAAAAGGAAAGAAGAAAGGTAGCTAATATTGGTAAAGATCACACAATGACTACAGAAAGCTTTTATCTATTTGAGATCAAAATATTAACTGACAAGCACTTGAAGACAGATTTGTTCTCAATTTTTTTTCTGTTCTTTTCTGAAAGACTTCTGACACTAACAATATAGGACCCACCTCCTCATGTAATATGGAGATCACTAACTACTATATTTTCAAATTTTCTTACATCTCAGGGTCACTCTGACACAGCAATGACTGAGCTCATGTGAAAACCAAGTTAGCCAAAGTAATTTTGTATGACTGTCTTATATGGTATATGCTTGATCCATATGGCATTATAGTTGGGCATTTAAGATGAAATACTGATAGATCATGATTAATAAAATATCATAATGTTCTATAAGAATAATTTGCATAAATAAAATGCATGATCACTTAATAACCTCCAATGTAATATGTAGTAATGTATCTCAAGTAGACCTAAATCATGAAGAAAGATGATCCAGGGAACACAGGAGATGGGTATTTGTGTTTATTTCACTTGGGTAAAGGTAAAGTCCATCTAATTTAAAGCAAATTAGTATCTACCTCTCCTTGCTTCTAGAAAATGAAAGTGGTAACATTTGCCAAGAATCACAGGAATGCCAGAATATTAAAAGTTTATCTTGTTCATCTATATGGTTGGAGTAATCTCACAAAACAGTACTTGATTGTGCCGAGATGATTACATTTTCCTATTTCAACTCTATATATTTTGCAATCACTCTGCAGGAAAAAAGAGGTCTCCAGTAAATTGGTCAAAATGCACTCTAATTCTATCAGTGTACTAAGGGTAAAAGGGAAATTGGTCTTAATAAGGCAAAAAGAACAGCTAAAAGCAAACAAACCTCCAGGTGTACTGGGTTTAAATGATGGAAAGAGTTTCTAGGCAAAGAGTAAACTGATGGCAACTATGTAAAATAATGAATATGGGTAGATTATCAGAAAGAGGAATTACAGGCTTCTAGGTATACAAAAGATTAAATCATGCTAAAAGTAACATTAGTGATTAAAATTAAATCAAATCAAGTACGTAAATAAAACATAAAGCAACATTCAGGGAGAGGGAAGAAAAAAGGAGGTAAAGGGATTGAAAATGTCCAAGATATGTTATGTATATGCCAATTCACCAAAATCAACATCACTATTCTATATTACAAGCATCCACTAATAAAAAATTCAATCTTCAGAAAAAAGCACAGCATCTTTGGAATTTCAAGATTTATAACCAAAATCTTCAAGAGTTTGCATTCTTGCAAATGATCTTGCAAACTGTTTATAGAACAGTTTTAAAGCCCTTGTTAACTTCCATGTATAATAAATCATCTACTAAATTATTTCTCAACCTTTCTTGAATTTATCTATGTTTTTACCTAATGGCACCTACTATATGTCGAGTTTTGAATTAAGCTCTGGTTAGGAAAATAAAAGAATCTCTTGATGTGATCTACCATTTGAATATTTCAAAAAGAAGAAAACTACAATCTCTCTAGTCTGTAAAACACCTATTTTGAATTTAACTATTCTTTGAATTTTTTTCTTCCGATACCAGCGATTGAAACCAGGGCCTCCACACTGAACCATATCCCTCTCCCTTTTTTATTTTTATTTTTTTATTATGACCCAAGGTCTTACAATTCTCCTGCCTGTCTTTCAGAGTACTGGTCTTTAACTTAATTTCTAAAGTGACATATACACACATTAGAACAAAGCTTATGAATTTGTTTTCAGATAACATGATTTGTAATTACAGCTGTTGGGTCACACCTTCACCCTCTGAACACCTTGAGGGGGGGAAAAGAACTGTCAAAGGCCCAACCCGGGTTTTGGCAGAAGCTCACCAGTGTTCTACAGCTCAAATAAGATTAATTCTCCTATGGAAGGAAAATGTTATTATAGAATATGGGTAAAAGGAATCCTAGATAATTTTAAGTAACTGATTGTGTTACACGAGGCCTTAAATTTACACTATAAATATATTTCACACAATTCCTGGTGCATAAGAAGAGCTCATTTAATGTTAATTATTAAAGTGGAGACCACCTCTCCCTCTCCAAATGTTCATATTTTGCCTGTGAAGTATGATTAAGTGCCCTTTAAAAACTATTGAAAACTGTCTTCCTCTATAAAGTTTTTTTTTTTTCTTACAGGGAAAGTGATTTATCTGATTGGCAAAGTTTAGGAAAATACAGGGCAAGAATGAGGTTCTTCTTGGGGACTCCCTTTGTGCAATACCCTGTCCCCAAGAAGGAGAAACTGTCCTTGTTCCTGCCACCATACAGGAAGCACAGGAGATTATACCTTCTGCCTTTCTTCCTAGAGGCAAATAGAAACCTACCTCCTCTTTTATATATACTGCGTTGATTCCCCCGACATCTGGACAGTCTAAGATCAGCTTTAAGTCTCTTCTTAGATGACCATATCAAATACTTACTGTAGAAACGTCTCAAGAGATTTGATTATGGTAGTAAGGCTGTAATCCTGCTTTACCAGAGAAAAAAGATATTTATTATGATACTGTATATAACTATGTCTATTTTTAATTTAATTCAAACTAAGTGAGAAGTGGGATTAATCATCAAATGTTTGATTTTAAGATATCTTTAAAAATCAGCAGCACTGTTAGTATGATTACAAAGCATTAAACAAGAGATGCCCCAGCATCATTTTAGATTGAGTCTTTAGATCCATCATATGTTTTACTGAAAGTTGTCTAATAGAAAAAAAGTATTCCCAGCAGAATGTAGTCAAGAGAAAGTAAAATGCATATTGAAGATAAGTTTGAGGATGGGTAGTGAAATATTGCTTACAATCCTTAAATTTCTGTGCTATAATGAAGTTTATTAACAAAAGACCATCCAAAAAACAAACAACCTTTAGAATCTTGGAGTTTCCAAGTTATGAAAAACAAAAAGAATTCAGAATAACTGAGAATAGGACATAGCATCAATGTAGTTTAACATGTTATTAAATAAATGCTAGGATTCACTGAGCCCCTTTGAACATACCCTTAGATGCATGTAATTTCTCAGAAGAAATCAAGAAAAAAGGACATGACAAAAGTCAAAAGGTAGCCAGAAGGAGACAAAATATCAAGTGTAAGAGAAAGTATCTGAAGGTATACAGAAAAACATTATTCGAAAAGAGTTAAGTTAGGAGAAAAAGGTACAGATCAATAAAAAGTCTTCTACATTGTGAGGGTTTCTCCCACCTCTGCAGAATCATGAAATTCTTTACAACAGTCTCCTGTTCACTCTAACAACATGGAGAACGGACGTGTTTTATTGACTTCTTGCTTTTATTTTTGTTTTACCACTCAGACAAGAGAAGAACGATCACCATGGCCAACGACAGTTACAGCAAAGCAACACCAAAAGCCAGCGTCAGTTCAGGAGGAACCTGAGCCTCCTCCTGCTGGTTCCCACCAGAAAGGGGAACTTCTCTGGTAAAGCACCATAAAAGCAATCCCTGAAAGTATAGTCTTTACAAGTGTATTTAATTAAAACTCTCACTCATTGCGTTAGCACTCATAACAAACTACAGTGTTCTTATTTTGTTAGACCCTAGGGAGTTTCAAAGAATTTATGTATTTGAAAAATAAGCAATGTTATATGGGTTGTTTTCTCCCAGAAAATAGACTGTAGCAAAGAATTTCAATCTATAATTAGAAATAACAAACAAAATAAGCCTTGACTTCCACTAGGATAAAAAGTACCCTTTTGTCATGGCTTTATCAAGAATCTTAAAACTAGAAATTCTAAGATCCAAAAAACTGAAACTTACTAAGGGAATTGAAATAAAATCTAAAATAATTTTTACCTGTGTGTGGTGGCACATGCCTGTGATCCCAGTGCTGGGGAGGCTGAGACTGAGGTTGTGAGTGCAAGACCAGCCTGAACTGCATAGCAAAAGACAAGTAAATAAATATGATTGTGATATGTAAATTTGATATTCATATACCAACACAAATATTTTTAATTTGCACTACTCTTGTAATACGAATACTCTTGTAAAAATATAGAACAGACAAAAGAATAATTATTAACAAAGAATCATCAGAAGAAAAAATGAATAGTTGGAAGTGCACACAAAATTTCTTTAGATTATTTTCCAGGAATGCACCAGAAAGTGTAAATTCTTTCATTTGATGTCAAGAGTGAGTGACAAGATTTCCTTGGCTTTCATTTTTAAGTACGTACAACATAAAAGAAAAAAATAGGGGAGAGGTTATTAGATTTTCTCCATGTAATAGAAGAATAAGTACTACCTAATAATTTGAACAATGATATACTAATGAAATACAATTTTAAATCTCATTTCGAGACTTTGCAAACCTTAGATGAGTACTGAGAGGGATGCTGTAAAGAGTAGAAAGAGGTCTGTTAGGATGATACTGAGACAAAGATAAAGGAAAGACACAATCATATGGAATCCCCAAAACAAAGATAGCCAGACATTGTAAGAATAGTGGTTTTGTCTGCTCAGCAACAGGCTGCCACCATGATTTAAAATGATAATTTATGTACGTAGTGTATTGAAAAATAAGGCAGATACATGACCACTCGTTAGCAAAGTAAGCAGACATCAAACAGTAGTTTTGAGAGCAGATAGAACAAGCAAGGACCAAGCACTAAGCATAAACTCCCAAAGAAATGTGCTTAGGAGAAAAGGGAAAAAAAAACATGTTATCCTACCACCTTCCTATATCTAGAACCTCCTGGAAAACCACAGCAATCTGGTAAAAAGATACTTTAGATGACTTCCAAGAATATGGAAAAATGGAAGTTTGAATCATTCTATTAGGTTGTTAAAGAAAAATGTTACTCATATAATAAAAGACTACTAAAAGAGTTTGAAGGCTATTAAACATAGAAATAAAGTAGCATTAGCATACCGCTAGAATTTACTGAAAATTGAAAGAATGTTCTATGAAATCTGGCTGCCATATAATGGCCAAATTCAACTTCTTAGCAGGATTGCATACAAATATATGGCTGGATTTTCCACTATTTTCATATAGACCATTTAATTTATTCATGCAGTGTTCATTTTGTTTTGAGCTAAATTCAGGTTTTCAGTCACTCCTGCTTTTTCAATGATAAATTAGTTCTTATATCCATCAATTAAGTTTGTCCAAATTTATTGTTTAACTTCACAATGTGAGGTATGCCACACATATATCAATAGTACTTTGGAGCTATTACCTTCCAATAATCAGAATTTGAAGTTTAAGAATTATAGTGCTGCTTTTCCTCACCACAAGCAGAAACAGACACAGAAGGTAGGGCTCAGATCTGCTTGCCAAGTCTAAAAACTCTGAAAAGAAATGTAAAGAACCTTTGGACTATGAGACACCTTCAACTAAGGAAGGAGCTATGCTATTCACGCATGATGAAGTGGTAATAGGACATGCTTAGTTTGGAATCATCATATTCTAGCTCAGTCCTTCATAATAACAGACCAATTTTCTACATGATATATGTTAAAAAGAGAGTCAAGATGTCCCTCTCAAATAAAGCAGATGAATAAAATGGCTGTATTGCATGAATTCTTTTTTATTAGTTATAGATATATCAGATACAATGTAAGACTATTTCTGATGATCCCATTGAAATAACAAGAGAATGTAATTATCATTATATTGTGTAATTGATGATCTTCATGCAGCTCTTACATAAAATTGTATTTCTCTTATGGACAAATTGTTGACAGCTAAGGATATTATGGCTTGTATCTAGATGTCTCCCCCAAAACCCCACGCACTCATAAGTGGGATTTTTCATAGATGACTGGATCCAGGTTGCACAAGTATAGCTTAAGGGTATATAGTGGCTAAATTAATCCACTGACTGGCTTAGCATAGTTCTGAGTGTGGATAATGGGATAAGGGGAAGGCCCATAGTAGGTTTGGGCAGCACCAGCCAATAGATTTGTAGGCTAATGGAATGAAAAAGAAAGGCAAGCTCCATCTTGCTGCTGCAGTGCCTCCCACCTGCCACGCTATGGACTGTTGCCTTTCTGCCATATTAACCTCTTAGAGACAGCCAGCCATGGACTGAGACCTCTACAAACTGAGCTACAGTAAACCTTTACTCCTTTGACTGTGTCAGATATTTTGTCCCAGCAACAAAGAAAATAACAGGGACAAGGACAATGATCTTGTAACTTAATTTTCTCTTTATTCTTCAAAGTATATTCACATATATTCCTGACCACCAGAAAGCACAAGTTAGAGAAAGGGTTAAAATAGTAAGGGTGTTCAATACCTTAGATCCATGTGTTTAACATTAAATAATAAGGAATCTGTAACTCTGGCCTTATGCTCTTCCCATTAATCTCCCTGGCAATAATACAGTATAAAAGAAAGTAAAATATATCTTCTTAATTTATATTCTTTGCAGGTTAACTTTTAGAGCATATGGCTACCATAGTAATAAAGTTAAAATAGACACATGAGATAGGGAAGAATTTCAAAGAATTCATTCATGTTCCCAAGCTGTAGATGCACGATTTAAAAAGCTTATAGTTTACAAGAAAATGTTACCTAGGATTGCATAAATATGCCTCTATGTGAGTACAAATTCAGAAAGTAACATTATGCAATATTAATAAAGAGAAAGTAAACAAGTATGATGTTATTTTTCCCTCACAAGGCCGAACAAAAATACAGATCCCTTGGTATCCATGGAGAAGTAGTTGCAGGAATCCCAAGGATGTCAAGTTGGACAATGCTCAAGTTTCACACATAAAACAGTATAGTATTTACATATAACCTATGCACATTACCCTATATACTTTAAATCACCTCTAGACCACTTCTAATACCTAATAAGCTGCAATGCTATGTAAATACTTATGTTATGCAAATAGTAATGTTTTGTTTAGGGAACAATGACAAGAAAAAAGTCTGAAAAAAAGGGAAGAAGTTGCACATATTCAGTACAGATACAATTTCTCCCTTATTTTTAAAATAATATTTTAAATGTACACATCCTAACAGTACAAATTTATAGCGACAGGGCTGCGGATGTAGCTCAGTAGCAGAGCGTGGCCTAGAATGTGCAAGACCTGGGACTCAATTCTCAGCACCCCAAAATAATAATAATACTGAGGTACAAAGAAATGTTTTGATACACTGTCTAATGATCAAATCAAGGCAATTGGGATAGCTATCACCTTACTCATGTATCATTTCTTTGTGGACAAACATCTCTCTCTCCTAGCTATGTTGAAATCTATAACTATAATATTTACTTATTGTCAGCTATAATCACCGTGCTACGTAGTAGGTACCAAAACTTATTTCTTCCCTCTAACTGTAACCTTGTACCTGCTGACCAACCTCGGCCCCTTCCTCCCCCACTCTGTACTCCTTAACCTCTGGTAACCACCCTTCTACTATCTACCTATAAGAGAAAAAAAAATGTTTTGTTATACACACAAGTGAGAACATACACTATTTGTCTTTTTGTTTCTGGCTTCTTTCATTTCATACACTTCATGTTGTGGCTACTAGGGGATTTTATCCTTTTATGGTTGAATAATATTCCACTGTATAGTAATACCACTCTCTTTTTATGCATTTTTTTATTCAGTATGGACAGCACTGAAATAAGTACTGGAGTGCAGATTATTCTTGACAGACTGAAAACAAAATCTTTTTTCTGGCCATATAATTCTAGTATTAATTTTTGAGTCACATCTGCACTATTTTCCATAATAGTTGCAATAGTTTATATTTTCACCAGTGATATGTAAGTGTTCCCTTTTCTTTCCATCATCAGCAGCACTTACTTTGGTTTGTATTTTTACTTTTTTCTGACACTGGGGACTGAATTTAGGGCCTTCACATTGAGCAGGATCCCTAGCTTTTTTAAAATTTTTATTTTGACACAGGATCTTGCTATATTACTAAGTGTCCCAGTATGCTCTGAACTGGCAATTCTCCTGCCTCAGCCCCCCCAGAGTGCTGGAATCAGAGACCTGCACCACCATCCATCCCTGTCTGCCTATTTCTTTTTCATAGTAACCCTTCTAACTGGAATGAAGTGATGTATCACTGTGATTTTGATTTGCACTTCCTGGAGATTTTTAGTATTGTTTATATTACAATATTGTACGATTAATATCAAGTAATAAGTTTTCCCTCACTTGTTGGTCATTTGCATTTCTTGCCCTGAAAGCTGTTTAGACCTATTGTCCTTTTAAAAACTGGATCACTTGTAATTTTGCTGTTGAGTTCCTTACATATTTAGATTATTAACTCCTTGCAGTAGTTTGCAAACATTTTCTACCATTCTATAGGTCTTTTTCTCTGGTGATTGTTTCCTTTGTTGTGTAGATTTTCGATATGATGCATTTATCTATTTCTCGGAATATATTTGACCTATAATGGGCTGAACTCAACCGTGTAGATATAGAAGATATATAGTTGTCGTGTGTCAGGGAGTAACAGTTACACATCTGTTTTATTTATTCCTAATGTTATCTGTGCCCACAACCCTCGACAGTCCTGTCTGGTGGATGGATGTCCTGATCACTGTGCTGGTGTCCATACCTAAGATTTGCTGAATCTACCCACATCGCTCCCCTTCTGGCCCTACAAAAAGTTGTTCAAAGTTGAATAAAGTGCCTTACCATTTTTATTTTCTGAATTATCAATTCAATGATTAGAGATAAAATTTTAAAGCAAGTAATGCAGTTTTGATTGTTTGCCTTCCTTCCCCAACCAACAGCAAAGCAAAAGGTGGTGAATACATGAAATACTGAAAGCGTTACATAATAACACATTTTTCTAAAATCCTTCGTTACTTAGAAATTCACTGAATTAAGTTGGATTCAATTCTATTAACTTCCCTTGGTATATTCTAAATATTTATAACAATTTGACAAATATTGAACATGTGCCAATCTAAGACTGCTAAAGGGAGGTAGATTTTATCTCTTAGCTGTTGTTGGTCTTATAATGGATAATTTTTATTGCATCAAATCATTTCATACGGCTTCTAGTCCATTTTGAAGGGAAACAAACAGTTGTTGCTAATGCTTTAGAAATTAGAATTAAGCTACCAGTAACCTTGCTGTCAGGCAGTAGAGCAAGCAATAGGATGATAAAAGGGGGGAAAGGGAGTCTCATCCCGGATACGGTAAGCCCCATTCCTCTCCAGCTGAATTTATTAAAATAGAGTTTTGCTGAGGTTCCTTTATATAAAAATAATAGCTTGCTCTTCTAGTGTAAATCTAGACGGAAGACCTAGCCTGAGCCATTACTGCTATGAGAAACTATTCAAAACAGAAAATTGGCACTGCCAATATTCTTATTATTTTCATTCAACAGGAATTCTAAAAGCTATCTTATATTTAATAGCTATTGATTATGACTCCTCATCCAGGACGATCTTCTCTTGCATTTCTCTTTCATTTTGGATCATGATTCCTGAATTCCAGGCATGGCTCTGCCAATAGTTAATCATCTAAGCCACAACTTTAATTGTTTGGGCCTCAGCTTTCTCACGTAAAATGAGAAAACTAGAAAACCTATAGGATTTCTTTTTCTCTAGAATGTTAAGCTAGATGACATTTAAGATTCTATCTCTAAAATCCTATCACTCCAGGTATACTGACAGTGCTAAGTATTTATGGAACAAAGTATAAATAACTCTCACAGGTTATCCACAGGGAGTCCTTACCCAGGGTATCTAGCAACAAGATCAAACCCACAGATTAGCTTTCCTCTGCCAGTAGCAATGGAAAACTCTGGTGTAGACAGAAACCTTATTTCAGAAATCCTCAAACAATTCGTTCTTCAGCAGTCAACAATAAATTGTTCATTCCATACTCTTCCCATTATGCAATGACCTAGATAACACTTAACACAATATCAGTAGTTTTTCATTATGATATTGACACTACATCTTGGTATAAAAATCTTAAACTAGGATCTCTTTAAAAGAAAGCCCACTGGTGCCTGAGTGACTTTATCCTGCCAGGAACATTTCTCAGAAAGGAACACTGTTTTCACTATCATTCTTAAAAATTCATTTGTGAAACCATACTCATCAGTTACTTTAGTGTTTTGCTCTCTGTTAAAAATTAAATAAAACAAGAGCCACATCATTGAATATTTTTTAAAAACCTTTAAATGTTTGTCTTGATATTGGTCAGGGTTGCCAGCAAAAGGATTCATGAGGATTCATCATGGTTAGGTATATATTATTTAAGAATTTAGAACCAAGAAAAGACATTTCTCTTAAAGAGCATATGCATTCATTTTGCCCATTAATTAGAACTCACATCCTATGCTTCCTTTGTAGGAAACAAGGAAACTGCAGCCTAAAGGCTGATACCTAAATTTAAATTTCAAACTTAGAACTGTTAGTTTAGTAGTATAAAATGGTTCTTAGTGTGTATGTTCAGAATTAAGAAAAGTGAAGATTAATAATGAGGAATTCTAGGTTTATATCAAAAGATTCTGATTGAATAGATATTGGATAACAGTCTCTAATCTGTCTTCTTAATGAATATCCAAAATAACTAAGATGCAAATGACCTGTGAATCTCATGTTGATGAGACCCTTGATAGCTGAAAATTGTTTCCCCTGTTTTCAGCACTTCATGGGCATCTATTTTTATACCAATAGCTTTATTATATAATTATATTTTAAATATCATCTTAATTATTTTCTAGAATTAAGCAGGATAAAAATAGTTGATCTCTGTATAAATGTAAATAGATATATTATGACTGGTAATTAATTTGAAATATGAATGAGAAAACATGAGTATATATCTCTATGTCTCCTAGAAAAGATAGGACTTTTTAAAAAATGGCAAAGAGAAAAAAAACAAGGATGAATTTTATTGCATCCAAATCAAGAATTTCCATTCTATGAAGGCTATCACAGATAAAATAATAATGGGCAAAATGGGAGAACATGGTTACATTTTCCAAAAACAACAAAAGACACAGAATATTCTGTACCCACACTTGTGTACTAGAATCTACTTAGAACTTATGAACATCAATAGGGAAAAATAGTCACCCCAGTGGAAAAAGGGGTAGAGAATATGAATAAGCAATTTAAAGAAAAACTATCAAAACACTAACAAGCATTTAATGGTAAGCTTACTGGCCTTAGAGAAATAAATTAAAACAAAAACAAGTTATTATTTTATAAGCTGATAAACAGAGAGGCTGGTCAATGCCAAGGACTGGCAGCTGTACGGTCACATAAACAGCTACCGAGAGCAATACGGCTGTCGAAGAAGCTCGCCAGCTCCTCTCTTGCCCATAAGATTTTCTGGGTGAGAATTATATACCCACTCATTATATATCCACCCATTATCAAAATGCCAGGAGCCCATATTAAGTTTTTGCGTTCTCTTTAAATTGTGCCTTGAAAGAATACAGAAGCACAGCGCCCCCTGTGGAAAGATATTAAGAGTCACAGTGCACCAATCGCCAGCCTCGAAAAGCCACTTCCGCCACGCTGCCCTTGGCCTCACTGCATATTCAACGCCAGCGGGGGTTTGAGTCCCTTATTCACCTTCACATAGTCTCCCATCATCTTCCTTGATACCCCTACATAAAAATCGCATACTCCTTCAGAAGGCAGCAACGTTGAACGAATAGGTCAGCCAAATCTTTCATCTTATTAGAGTATTGCAAGTGCTAATATGTGTCATCTAAGTCTGTTTCCTGTTGCTGTAACAGAAAATCCCAAGACTAGGTAATGTATAAACAGAAGTTTATCTGGCACATGGTTTTAAAGGCTGAAATTTTTAAGAAAATAACACTGACTTTTTTTTTTTTTTTTTTTTGCATTGAGCAAAGGATCTTTTCCTGCATCATAAACATCCTATGGGACATGTACTAGTTCCCCTCCCCCCATACACCCACCATTTTTCTTTTGGGCTTGCAAGTGAATTTTTATTGAGAAGAGGCAATGTCAACTCTAATAGCCATATTTAGAGTGAATAAAAACTTTTCAAATGCGTGAATAAGAAAACGTCCCTCTATTATTACATAACCACTATCACATGTAACACAAGAAGCATATCAACTTGTGACCCTTAGTCCAAAAATATCAAGTGCTTTTCTGTTCAAGCTAAGACTTCCGAATGCCTAACAAGAAGGAATACATTAAGAACCTGAAAATTGCTTACTGAAAGGAAACCACCAAAGAGAAAGGGAGAGAATGTAGAAATTAAGAAGTCTCGTAGAACACATGTTAAATTGTAATTAACTACATTTTCATACCTTCACAGTAATATGAAACATGGTCACTTGCAGAACTGGCTCAGATTACTTAGTTTTAGTCCTCTGTATAACCGTTTGGAAGTTACTTGTGTTTATACAAAGTAGAGCTATTAATACTTTCCTCAGCACTAACTACACATTAGGAAGGCCAAGATAAACACAAATCAAGGAATGGAGTTTTCCCAAAGCTGCTGTGTGAAAAGACGAGAAGTAACTGATTCCCTACACATGAATAGGTTTCTTTCCTATAGAAAAGCTAAGTGCAAAAGATTGGAGATGTGTAAAAAGATATCTTTTGAAAGGAAGAAGGATGACACTCTATTTGCATTTAGTTTTCACATTCTTTTTCTGCATTTTCTGACACCCATAATGTTGTCTCTAAGCAACTAACTGTATTATGAGGGTGCGGTCATTGGAAGAATCTTCATTCAGTGTATCAAGCTCTATGATGACTTTATCAGAATCCACATTAGCCACAGTACAGACAAGCTCTAGTTTATTAGGGAAGGATCTCTTAATGAAATATGGATAATTTAAGAGCCAGCCCCAGGAGGCTTGCATCACTTTCTCATTTATATCAAATGTCTCCTTTGGTAAGCTCCTTGGGAATTATCTACCAGTGCTTACAAACATGAAATTTCAGCAAGGTACAGGAATTAATTTCCCTTCAGGGTGAGCAGAAGACTTTCCTGTCTGGATTAGTTTCATTGGCTGTCAGAATAGAAATACTCCCTTTGGAGAGATTCATATCTCCCAGAACAGAAGTCTTATCTTCTTCCCATAGAGCCACCCGTCTCATCATGGGAATTAACCTTATCTGTTACTAGCAACAGTTGTATCCCACAAAAGCCATACCTCCAAACACCACCAGTACATGAAGTAGGGGATTGTTTCCAGCACACGAAATTTGGGGATCACTGTGAGTCCAAGTGATCCAGAGCAAACCACAGCATGGGTCCAAGTGAAAAAAAGATGAACCCAGTAAAAAATTTGCATTGATTTATATCTCAGAAAACGTAAGTAAATTCATGCTCCCAGAAGTGAGTTAACTCTTACGCTACAGCTAGTACCCTAATACCTTTAGAGTTCTTTATATTTCTAAAAGTAAAAAAAAAAAAACTCTACAGTTCAGAATCATTACCAAAAACGTATGCAAAAAAGACCATAGAACTTCAAAAGAAAGATAAGTCTTGTGATAATTTTTTTAAAAATCATTATAGTCATGCTTCTAAAAGTATGATTTAAAAATAATTATGCCTAAAATTTAACTGATTTTAAATAAAACTTATGAATAAAGCATAATAATTTACACTTATGGATTTATCCTTAAAAATTGGAGAAAAGTGTTATATTTCAAGTTTTCATATAATACAGAGTATCTTTTTCTGAAAAAATGAATTATTTTAATTACCAAAAATTGGGTCAATTTCTCTGCCTTAGTTTGTGCAGCAGTATCTCAAAGTGTGGGAAAGATCTTGCCTCTCAGAATCACCTCGATTATATTTAAAATATGCAAATCCCTAAGGCTCTTCTCAAATGTCTGAGTGGCAGGACCTGTGGGGATGGGACCCTGAGATTTTGCATTGTAAAAACTCCCAGGAAAAAACAAAACAACCAACCAAAAACAAACAAACAAAAAACCCTTCATGGTATTCTTAACCAATGACCTCAAAAAACTAAAGTTTTAAACACTCACATTAAAATGTGAAAAGCTACTGTTTGTAACTATAAACTGAATAAGGTCTCCTCTGTAAACTTGTAAATATCATTTTCTATAGAAAATCAACTTAGCTCAATAATTAGGGCTATGGACTCAAACTCAACAAATGTTTTGATCCCTGTGCCACCATTCCCCTTATAAATGATATCAGTAAATTATTTAAATTCACCATGATAAATAGGATATACAGTAATTCCTTTTTCCTGCCTCACAGGCATATTGTGAGGTTAATTAAATAACAGCTGCAAAATATTGTTGGCTCCTTGGAGAAAGACATTATAGAAGACATTATACAATACATGCAGCACTTTTCTGCTGCTATAAAAACAGCACTCATTGTTCTTGAGAACTCAGCCCATGGCAGAGAAAACAACTGTGACACAGCTTTCACAAGCATTAAATTCACAAGGGCGAAATTTTGTCACAGTTGATGTCAGCCCCAGTGAATGTTACGCTTCTGTTCTTTACACAAAGACCACCGCCATCTTGTGGGAAACAGTCATTGTCCTTACCGAAGGCTTCTGTTTTATTTGTTTGAAATCTGACAAGATCATTTGGGCTTCCTGCTGCAGAATCAAAGAGGCGTGGCTTCTGTATTCCTGGTCTTCCTGAGGCACCTCGTCGGAGGCCTGCGACAGATGAGTGAGGCCACACTGGAGGTCAGGTAGTGCCTATGGGAGGAAGAGTTCTATAAACAAGACATCTCCTGGGGGTCTTGAACCATACACAGTCCTCAAGTAGGGTTTGCCACCAAAATCTGCTTTCATGTTCCACTGTTGTTTGGAATCAGGGCTGAAAGAGAAGAAAATAATCATTGCACATCATTAAGTCCTATGTTCATTGCTCTGGTAAAAACACATGAGTCTGTAAATATCATTTGTATTCATCAAAAGGATTGCTTATAGAGTATGACCGCCAAACAGTCCTAAAATCTATCCAGCTCGATAGACGGTCATATTTTGACAAATACAGTTTTAAAAAAATCTATCCTGCAAAAATAGTTCTTCATAAAGGCTCTTTGCTTTCTAGCCTTTCTGATATTTAAAGGCTTTAAGCTGGTAACCAACTATAGCTACAGAAAACGTGACAATTTTAACTCAGAAAAAAAAATTGCCTTAAGAAGTAATATTATATAGAGAAACAATCTTTATGGTCAGAAATACTGCTTTTTACTTTCATAAGTTTCCTGTTCTAAAACTGATCTCCAGGAGAAGCATTTTATTTTAGAGTATGAATTTTTCATTTTGCATTTCTACCTAATGTCCTGAGCAGTATATTAGAAACCCAGAATTCCGGAAGTGACAGCAAACAACTCTCGTTAGAATCGTAATGATGGTTAAAGAAAAACCAGCAGCAAAGTATCACTCAGTAATTCTGCGCCTCTTAGGGGTAATATCACATTACCAAAAAATGAAATTTCTGTTTCAGGCCATTTTATCCCAAATCAGTGCTGGTCTTCATTCTGCCCTCTGAAATGTAACAAATATGCAAATAACTGGTGCATAGGTGACACTTTTGGTTTCTAGTGGCTTCAGGAGCATATCATCCTTCTGCCTAGGATATCATTTCTGGTGCTGCTGGCTTAGTAAATGCCAGTGCAAGCTTGAAGAGCCATCAATTAACTCACACATGGAAATGGGTTCCCTGGCAGAGATTGTTATACCTTCTTCCTGATCCATTATTTGCTTGTTTCTCATAGCAATAAAATACATTTTTAACTGAAAATATGGCTTCCCACCAGAAAGAATCTTCTATTTCTATTATTTCTACTTTTTCTATTTCTATTTCTATTTCTGTTTCTGTTTCTCACCTTGCCTTCAGTTAGGTATGGCCATGTAACTAGTTTCTGGCCTGTGGCATGTGGGCTTTAAGGCTGTGTTCATTCTCTGAGCTGTGCCTTTAAGGGAATTCTTGGTGTCTTCAAATTTCCCATTTTCCCCTTCCTGCTGGATAGAGTGAAGCTGTGGGAACCACTGTGGACCATACAGAGAAAGCAACACACTGGAGATGGCAGAGCAACCAGCCAAAAGGAAACTGGAACCTTTTGTCTCCTGAGAAACTGCCACATCAACCTTGAAATTTGCATTGGACTATTAGATACAAGAAAAATTATTTCATTTATGCCACATTAATTTGGGGTTTCAACACATAAACTCAAGAACTCTCCAACACATTCCCATAACATTCTGTACAGCTATTTCTTGAGCTAATGCTCTCTGTATTCAAAAAATGTTGAAGTTTATATCTATAAATTTGAAACCCAGGGCAGGCAGGATGTCACACTGATATCTTGATTGCAATGCCATGTACACTAAATTTGAAATAAAAGATGTACTGAGTAGATGACCAATGATTCAATAAATAAGTGAATAACAGAGAATTATGTGATCAGTTTAAATTTACACAGATTCAGATATATTTACCTAATAAGTTTAGAGAGCCTTCAAACTTGGGAGTTAGGGCATAAAGTTTAAAGTACGGTTGCAGCCCAATGTAATCCCATCACTTGGGAGGCTGACACAAGAGGATTACGAGTTCAATCAGCCTGGGCTACATAGTGAGTTTAAAGCTAGTCTGCACTATATATCAAGACCTTGTCTCAAAAAAAAAATAAACAAAGAAAATAAAAACAATAAACATAATTGCAAAGAAAGAACAAATGTTCGAATAAACAAATGTGATGAAAAGTAGTATTCTCAGTGATTTTCTAATTCCTTCACTATTTACACCTAGGCTTTTTTTTTTTCTGTTGCTATCTGCAAATACTCCTAAATGTGGTCACTTAAATGTTTCAGGAAGTGGTATAATGGTCTCAACATACATCTGGCTCCATCGTTCAACTACTTCATTGTCCTGATCTCCGTGACTACTAGTAGTCATGTTGCCCACTCCAGCTTTGCAATTGGCCAGCTTACTTGGCCTATTAAATCAGGTTTTCCTCTTCAGGTCTTTCTTAATCTTCCATTTCCACAACTCTGTTCTCTCTCTCTTTAGCTAGTTAAACATTTGCATTTAGCCTACCTTGAGAATTCAGAAGTAAAGAATGACATCAAGAAGAACTACCTCTGGGAATATTTCTTCTACTCCAAGTTCCTTCTCAGTCTTCACTTCTCCCTCAATACACACAAGCACACATTAACAACTGTCACACACAGATGTGCACACACACTCTCTCCCCATGACCTTTGCTGTCCTCCTTTCAAAATTCTCCCCCTACAAGTACCATGGGAGGAGGGTCGAATGGCCACACTTTTTTCAATATTTATTCTCCTTTAACTCACAATTCACATTATGTGGGATTTATTCTAAGTATTAAATAAGTCTTGTGCTTCAGAGGCTTTATTCTAAGAATAAAAATATGAAGTCAAAATGTCTTACATTCACGCCACAGTTTTTAAAAGTACACTCAACGCACCATTGTGTTGTGTGATGCATTTGAGCCAACCCTGGCAACACTGATTAAAAGGGAATCTCAGTAAGTTTTTCTTTTTACTTTCTGTTTCAACAGACAATTTATTTCAGATGTGGCTTCTTTTATACACAAATCCATGACTATTTGTGGCTAGCAGAGCTTATTTTACCCTCCCATCCCGTGAATTTTTTTCATTTTCACATTAATGCCAACAGAGTTTACATTAATTATGTACCTATATTATGCTAGATCAGTTCTGAAAATATCTTATGGCCTCATAGAAACTCTTGGAAAATCATGCAGATACTTACTCATTTTTTCCTCCACTTACATGCATATTATCAGAGCCAAATTCTGATAATTCAGCTTTTCCTGATGCTTTGTATACTGCAAATTGTCAAACTGGTTGCTTTCTTATTCTAGAGTCTATTAGCTCAATTAAAATACTACTGTTTCCTAGGTTTTACTCAATTTAATCCTCTTCATTCCCCTATTGAATCTTAGGTTTCATTCCTGGAAAAATCCTCTAAACCTCATTTCAGGCAAGTGTGCCAGTTCATTTCAAATTGATAGGCTTCAATCCAAGTAAAAGCATGGGCGGAGGCTGCAACATGATGGGAGACACTGTGTTGCCAAAACCATTCATCACAGTACTTGGAAAATAAACTGTGGGTTTGATCACTTTTAATTTTCTTTTCAGTGAACCCCAGGCAAATATCTTAGACATATGTGCTATGATAAAGCATCTTCTCAGCATAGGAATTATTAAATTACTTGTTTCTTCAGAGGTATACTAAGTGCCTCCATCAAAGTTTTTAAATGCAAATACAGACAATATGTTCCCAACATAAAAATATTTAGACACATGACACAGTTACAGGAATAAATAACCACTTTTCCATATTCTTATTAAATGAGTTAAAAGAGTGCTACTTTAATCCTTTCAATAAAACACCCTTTAAAACTGGTAAGTAAAATATCTCCTATTACAGATATTTTCCAATGCAAGCCAGCAGGCTCAAAGTTAAGCCTAGAGAAACAGAGTTCAATGCTTAGAAATGTTAAAAACATTAACACTATTAGTTATGAAAGACTTTTAAAATTGGTGAGATGTGATTGAGAACGTGGCTAGTGGTAGACAGTGAACATAGCAAGTATGAGATCTTGGGTTCAATTCCTTGTGAAAAAATATATATATTTATATCACATATATGATATATTTGATATATGAATATAAAATATATATAGCCTACTTCAAACACTGCAAGTTTAAATTACGTATTTCAATCCCAATAATGATGACAGAATTGGGAACTGTTACTTTTCTGAACTGGGTACTTTCTAAGCAGCAGGTCTCTCCCAGATGTGCAAAGGGAGAGGAGATCGTGAACTCTGCTGCGACACCCAGCCAGCTGACTGCATGATGGGATGATCAGACTGAACAGCAGGCTGAAACCAAGCGGATGAATAATTGATACATATATCAAATGAGTAAAGCAGCAGGTCAGAGAGGCACGAGCCACTAAATTAGAAAGACAAGTCCTGAGCCTCAGTCTGCCTCATTTGTTCTGCACCCTGACTATCATTTTTGTTCAGAATTTTTAGAGGGCTTTATTTATTATGTCCTCCAACATGCATACACACGTGCATATACGTACATACAGATATGTATGTGTGTATGTGCTAAACTTCTCTATTAGAATAAAGCTTAGTAAAATCACAAAAGAATTTCAGGATGAAAAGGAAAAACCCATTAGATAATTGTGTTAGTAAGCATTCTGTCACTGTGACGAAGTGTCTGAAATAACTTACACAGAGGACAGATTTATCTGGCTTAGAGTTTCACAGTTTTCAGCACATCCCAGAGGGTTGACCCCATTGTCTTTGGACCTGCAGCAAGGCAACAGTGCGTGGCAGGAAGTGTGTGGCAGAGGAAGCTGCTCATCTCGTGGCAGTAGGAAGAAAGCATGGGAGGAGGAGATGGGCATCCCAGTGTCCCCTTCAAGTGTGCGCCCCAGGGACCTGACCTTCCGCCACCACGCCACATCTGCAGGTTCTGTCTGCAGCAGCACCACGGACTGAAGACCAAGCCTTCGAGACACGGGGTTTTGGAGGACACTAAAGACCAAACTCCAGCAAACAGTTAATAAATCTACATATTAATAAACACGTATTTAACATGGAAACCAATTAATTTAATTCCATTAGCAAAACTTGTCTATATGACATAAACTATAGAATTTCTTACATAAAACTAGATTTAATTATTGAGTTTTAGCTACAAGGAGAGGGATATGCTTTACTTTTTTGTTTGATATCATTAACAAATAGTAAAAATAACATTGTAGCAAGTAATAACCTTTTTGAAGTTAATCTCCTGTGTTTTTAATTTCTTTACATATTTTATTTGATTTTAGAGAAGAGACTTTTATCTTGCATCCTTTTTTACTTCCTTTGAATCAGAAGTGTTGTTTCATTTCATTTCTTTTTTTTTTTTTTTTTTTTTGCTATAGTGTCTCGTTACGTAGCACAAGCTGGCCTTGAACTCACAGTGATCCTCCTGCTTCAGCTTTCTGAGTGCTGGAATTATAGGCATACACCACCATGCCTGGCTGCACCAGAAATTCTTAGGGAACTCTGAAAACACCTTTGAGGAATTGCACAAAAGCTTTCCCTTATGGTAAGTATCTTTCCAGGTTTTTAAAAATAGTTTCTAACTTGCTACATAATACTTCCATTTGACTTAATATCTCTTTTAAAGATTCACTCAGCAGATGATCCCATTTACCAACAGGGACACTCTCAGCAGCATTCAGAGGGGAAAGGCATCCTGCTGAAGCCTTGACACACAGCACGTTCACTGAGGATTTACCTGAGCACTCTTGTGCAATGCACTGCTAGGCAATGGGGATATGAATGTGACAACGGCCAACCCACAAATGAGAAGCTCACACTTTTATCATAGTTGGTAGGTATTGCGTAATCATATACATATTTAATCATTTATTTAACAGGTAACTTCTGGGAACTATGTTAGTTCACAGTTAGAAATATAAACACACATATATTCAACTTTCCAGGTGCTAGTAGAAGAGAGAGATGATACACAATGGAAATCTTCATGATAGGTGCACTCTTAAGAACAAGTCAAAGGGACTGTGGTAGTAAAGGTAATTAGCTTTACCCACTGATGAAAAGGAAATCCACAGAACCATTGTGCACACTCAAAGCACTACTTCTACACAGATTAAAGAAGGGGATCCTTGATTTTCTTATTCATTTGGGCAGCGCATTTCCTACCAATATGTCCCAATTTATCCTAAAAGAATATCACCCTCAGACCACCCACCAAATGGCTCTGTCTCTGGGCACAGTTACTACTTGGCATCTGCTGAGATATGCAACAAGGGTATTAATTACTGCTCACTATGTGATTAATGTGGCTGATAGTTCCTGATGAGGTCAGTGTGTTTTGTGGATCTTAGATTAATGATTCCAATTTGACAGACAGCAAGCCACTAAATGGTTACCAGGTGGCAAAAATATTGTATTACCCTAGGTAGAAATGAAGAGAAAAATGGAGCAATAAAATCACCTTGTAGCAGGGTTAATTACTCAAAAGCTGGGAGTTCTCATATTTTCTAAGTAAGCACGAGCAGAAATTCTAATTTATCCCTTTCTGTTTTTAGGAAACAAAAAAATCAAGGGAATTGAAAATAAAGTACAAATCTAACATCAGTGAAGTGCACCAAAGGGGTTGCATAAACATCAAGTCACTGAACTTTATCTTGCATATTTACTGTTTAACTAGCCTAGATACATTTGTGAGAAGACACTGAGCAAAAACATTTCCTGAGAGTCTTCAGGAAAATCTATTATCTTTTTTTTTTAAAGTGAAAAAAAAACATGTAAAGGGTAGAGATAATACAGAATTTTTAAAAAAAGATAAGCAGTAAGAAATCACTAGTTGATAAATTACATATTGTCCTCTTAGAAATAGTTGTTCAAGTTACAAAATTAAAGCATACAAAGTAGATATTCAATCAGTGAGACTAAACAGCAGGAAAATCTATTATCTTAAGCAAAGTACTTTCTAAAAGGAAAATAAAGAAAATGCAAGAAAAATAAGTCAAGAAAAAGTAGTTTGATAAAATCAAATGCAATAGAACAGTGATATATTTGTTCCCTATGTAATAAGAACAGCAAATATCCCAACATATGACTCTCTTACCTCTTTTTCGTCTTTAGTCCATTAAGAAATCATTCACTAATTATTCTAAAACTTTAAAATTCTACTACAAGTTCCAATACAGAGATGGAAAATTTGGCTGAGTCATTTATTGACCAAATCTGGCCCATAAAGATTCACTTTGGCATGTATCAGGGACCACCCAGTGCCTAAGTCCTTCACATCCAGAATCAATCTGCAGAGAAGCAGATAGTGCCAGTCGCTGAGTGCATGCAGACAGGGGTTGAGACTGCTGCACAAAATGAACTCATAGTCATTTTTTTTTAAAGAACCCAAGGTATGTATTAAGCAGCTGCCATTTTGGGGATGGGTATGAATAATTTTATGTCCAAAGTTCACCACAAAATTATTTGTACATATTTCACTCCAAAATACTAATCTATCTTATTATCATATGAGATTGCTAAGTAATAACAAAATCTCATAGTTTTAGCCAGTGATGATTTCAAAAGGTCATTCCATTATGTCATCCCTTGGTTAAAATCCTACAAGTTTTTCCCATCTTTCTAAGGGCAAAAGTTAACGCCTTTGTAAAACCGGATCTCTCTGGCTCCCTCTTTCCCCACCTCAGAGCTAGTGGTCCTCTTTCACTCCTTTTTTGCACTGTCTTCTTAGAACATCTTCTTCCTCTCTGAGTCCAAGTCTTTACTCAAAGACTACTTTCTAAATGAGGTGTTTTCAGCCTGTCCTCTTCACAAATGGAGCTAAGGGAATTAGAATATGAGCCCCCAAGGTGTGCTACTTTGGCATAAGGATTATTTTCAACTGAAGGCAACTGAGAAACAGAAAACTCAGCAGTCTCCGCCCCTCCTTTTTGCCTAAAAGCAAAGCTTAAATTTCCCTTAGCAAAAGTATTCTCTTTCCTTTTCCCATACCAGGAAAAGATAAACTTACTAAATAATCCATGTCATCCATTTTCTCCATATATTTACCTACCTAACGATATATAAATCCCAATTTCTAACCACCCCTTGGAGTTATTCATCACTAAGCATTCCCATGTATACACACATTGCACACATAACTAAGCTGATTTTTTCTCTTTCAGTAATCTGTCCTTAATCAATTTAATTTGCAAGTGCCCGGTAATAAAACTAGGAATGTAGAGGCAAAGGTTCCCCCACACACACAAGAAATTTTCCCATCCATCACTTCTTCCCATTTCCCTTATCCCTTACTCTGTTTTATTTTCTGCATAGCAACTATAATGCTTTAACTTTATATATATATATATATATATATATATATATATATATATCACATTCTATCTACCTACCTATATGTAGCTAGATGATACAGAGACAAAATGATCCTTAATGTCTTTAGATTTGCCTTTCAGCTACCAGAAGGTAAGTTTTGTGAAGACAGGATTATTGTCTTTTTTGTTCTTCTATGTATGCTAAGTGCTTAAGAGGTTCCTGACACAAAATATGTTCAGTGTAGTTGAATGAATGAACCTGCCAGTCAATGGTAATCACCAAGGCCTTTGCACATAGCAGCTGCATATAAGCTACTAAGATTATTACAAATTTTAAGTTTAGTATTTATTGAGGTAAAAGGATCATTGAAGAAGTCACATGAGAAATGCATCTTCCTCAATAATATTATGAAAGATTTTTATAGGCTTCCAAAACCACTGTACTTGCAAGAGGAAAAAAGTTAAGAAATGTTCCTTACTTTGAAAGCAATTTGAGTTTATAAGAATAATGATGATTGTCTTCTTATACTACAAGGAAATTTTCCCAGAAAAGACCTCAATCCAGGCATCAACATATATTTTTAAGGATTTCAGGCAGTTCACCGTGCAAAGAAACCCTCCGCCACACATCTGTAAGAATCATAAATGTTTTATTCACTATTCTACCCTATATTAACTGACTAGCCTAAAGTCATCATTAGAAAATCTTTTATAAACCCAAAAAATAGATACAAAATCCTATATAAGAAATATTTTTTCATGAAATTTATTTTCATAATCACTTTTAATGTTTTGTTTTTTAAAAAGGATCTCTAGAAATAAAATACTAAATTATAATTTAATGCTTATAGAAAATTAATTTACAACTAATGATAATTAAGAATCTTGTTTGAAACAAGTTAGGTAAAAGTAAATTGATAAAGTATTCTCAGCAACACGCATAAACTATACTAAACTATGATAAATTTCCAGGATAGTACACATAGTTGTCTTTGTCCTTATGCTCAAGATATTTTGGGATTTTGATATGTGAAAGTGATATAAAAATGTTGACTACACAATTAACTATAAGAGCAAAAACTATTTTCTAATATTCTTGGAAAAACAAAAATGATTAAATCACTGTTAATGTCAAATTTAATTTAGTTAGACCTCATTTAAATCTAAGATAGTGTTGAATTGTATGACGGTATGTATTAAGGACAAAATACTGTCATTTATAAATTCAGCTATTTTAAAATAGATAAAATAGGTTCCTGAGTTAATGACTATTTTGTTAGTATTTACAGGAGTTATAACCATATTAACCAAATATTCTTTTTTTCTACCAAACAACAATAAAAATAAGTTAATTATTTGCACAATCTGTTATTGAGTGTTCTGTAATACTATAGATTATCAACTACAGCAGGTTTCAAAAAATTGTAGAATATTCTGGAGTGAAATAATTCTAACATGAGCAATATAATTAATCATAATCTTCAAATCTAAGCTCTAAGTGAAATTACATTTTAGTTATAGTCTTTTTGAAGAAAATACTAAGCTTCAAAAAGTGTTATGATAATACTGGTCCTTCTTAAGTTCCCACAGTAATTGATTTTTTTCAAGTTATTTTACTGGAATACTGAACTTTTGCTAAACAGCTTTGTCTAATGAAAATATTCACCAATATGATTCTTTACTTTCCAATCCTTCTTCATGCTGTACTCTACTGGGAAACTAGAAAATGTCATTCTAAAACTCATTTTGACAAATAACAGGTAAATCACAAAACATATGCAAGATAACACTTAAGATGGGTGAGGATTTGCAGCTGAACAGCCAAGAAAAAAAGAAAAAGAAAACTACTCATGTAGAGACTGAAAGCACTTACAACATTTCAAGAATGGATGACTAGATCTTTCAAAATGGGAATTATAAACAATAAAAAATGTCACGCAGCAATTTCATTTTATGAAGAAATATGTAAGTAAATGTACCATTTGATTTAATAATGAAGATATGAAAAAGACGAACTGTTAACAAAATAGATTCTGCAGCAGCCTCTTTCAGTACTGGTGTGTACATTTTGAAAGGAGAGAGTCAATAGTTGTAAGATTAAAAAACATTATTCATCTCTTTCTCACAGCAGGGTGACTAAGCCTGCTGTCACCAAACATGTTACCTCCCTGTTCCCTGATGAAGTTCCTTTAATGGGCTGAGATGAATGTAAGTATTTAACTATTTTAATGTATCAACAACAGAAAATAAAAAGCTGCTCTGGAAACAAATGATCCAGCTTTCCACTAATTGAATATGCTTGTGTCTTAGATAGAAAGTTGCTGCTGTCTAACATTTTTACAGTGCCGCAGAAATAACACAGAAGCTTACTAGTCAAATGACATTAATGTCATATAGGTCCAATACAAAATAGTTCCCCCCAAACTCTTCCTAATGCTTCACAAATCAAATGCTCACTATCATTCAGGGAGAGTGTTTTTAATTCTAAATTAAATCTAAGCAACAATTTCAAAAGTTCATGTCTTCCTAATGAATGTTGTTCAAATGACAAGAAACAGCCTAAATTATTTAGAGGGTATTCTGCTTTTGACCAGATAGAAGTCTCTAGGATCCAGAAAACCCCTCTCTGGAATGCAAGACGCCTTCCTACACCATGGCCCTGTTCTTTTTACTGTTGTTACTGTCATTCTGTAAAGTGCCCATAGATTAATGAGGTATCACTTAGGAAATAATCTTTTGGAAAAAAAGCATTCATTCTCCAAAACATAACTTCAGAATTTGTGGTTTCAGTTTTGACCTACCATAAGTCAAAATGAAAAATAAAATTCCTCCACTTCCCAATTTCTTAATTTGTTTTCTTTTTCTTTCTTCTCAGTTAGTCCTGCTCTTCCAATGGTGTTTCTTTTCCTAAGCCCCCAATTTTTTCACCCAAACTCCATTCATGAGGAATAAGCTGGTAAATTTTATGGGGCAAGAATCTAACATGTTATTTCTTTTAATAACATTTACATTTCAAAGTTGATATCTGAATAAGGATTGGCAATGTATCACTAAGAGACAAATTCATGGATATAGTTCTTAGGTCTCCCTTGGTGCAAAGTACTAAGCCTAGTGTCATTTACACTTTTCCATCAAGTTTAATCATGCTTTGTATTACTCACTACAATTGTATTTTATCCCAGTTATTTAGTTCTACCTATTATTAAAATTTTACATGGAAATAGAGGCTTTTTGGAAATAGAAAAAAATACACACTAGATTTCATGAAACTCACCTTGTTTAGTAGAAAAAGGAGTTTGGTGACTAGTTCTAGAATTTTTCCAAGCAATTATTATGGAGTGTTCACACTCAGTTGGACAAGTATGAGCTAATGAGATGAAGATAACACACTTCCATCAACACCAAGGTAAACTTTTTGTCATCATATCCCTTAAGACAGGGACTATACCCCGAGGACACCTAACAACAGGTGGCCAAAGGTAAACATGAAAGAAATATCCATAGTTTAGAAGACTTTAAACTCAGAACACTGACTGAATGTGTATATTTCTGTTCAGAAATTTCCTTTTAAGTAATGGAAATATGCCCAATTTGCAACCACCATTTTAGATTTTCAGTCTTCATTTCTTAAAAAGAACAAGAAAAACATAGCATAAGAAATTGGAGAGGGAAAAAGGAGGAGACAGTGGGCAAGTGAAGAAAGGATGCCTGTCTCTCATGCAACAAAAATCTCTACATTATAAATAACCAAAATGGGCATCATGTTGGAACTTTGGGCGCTGGAGAACAGGTGGCCTACTCGCCGCCCTGGTGAGCAGCTGGGGGCCTGGCAAGCCACTGGCACACCAGGGCAAGAACTATCAGCAACTCCTAAGCTCTGCATCATGTTGGAACTTTGGGCACTGGGAGAACAGGAGGCCTACTGGCCGCCCTGGTAAGCAGCTGGGGCCCTGCCGGTGCCCAGGCTAAGAATCAGACATTGATCCATATTCACCCCCTCTCCACCCCGTTAGCAAGTAGGCACCGGCGGTCTGAGTATCTTTTTGGAGGATGAATGTATACAGCATGGCAAGTAAGGGGGATTTCCTTCTACCATCTCTTTGAAGTCAAATATTTTTATCACTGCTTTGCTCAGTTTTGATTAATGTTACTGCTTTGTTCAATGTTCTGTTTTTGAAAGTTCGGTATTTCCTTCCATTTTCCTCTGCCTCAATGGGGGAACAGCTAGTGTGAACAAAATGGGCTGTACTATTGAGCCCATTGCTTGTGTCCTGGTGACCTGCTCTGAGGTTCTGTGGTAGTTTTACTGCACTGTGGTCGCATGGGTTTGTTCTGTCTTGTTCTGCTGTATTTTACTACCTTCAAAAAAAAAATAGATAAAAAAGTAACAAAATACCTCCAAAAATCTCCCAACTCCACCAACCTGATCCATGGATCATGGGTGAGGAGAAACTCAAAAACAAGGCAACAGAATTATATAAAGTGATTAAAAGTATATAACAACAACAAAACAAGTCAGTAAGGTACTGAGCAACCTGAAACAGGATATAACTAAGCAGATAATGGACTTAAAAAGTAAAAAGAAGAAAAGAAAGTGCTCTAGAGGATATGGCTGCATGTATGTTTGAGTGTGTAGGATTGATAACTATGTTGCTAAGTTGTTACTGGATCATTGAACTTCTTTGCAGTCTCACTGTTTGAATGTCCACTTTGTATGCTTTAATTTTGTAACTTTAACAACTAGGTCTAAGAAGATAATATGTAATTTATCAACTAGTGATTTCTTACTGCTTTTTTTTCTGAAATTCTGTATTGTTTCTACCCCCTTTTTCTGTTTTGCTTTTTTTTTCTCTTTAAATAAAATTTTTTAAAAAATAAATAAATAACCAAAACGGCCAAGATGATAAAGGTCAGTGATGAAATTTACACAAGGGTAAGAAACAGAAAAAAACTTTCTCAGTTGAAACCACTTTGCTTCAGATTCAACCCAGTGTCTTCAAGGCAGTGTTGAAGCCCTAGATTTCTACTGGAATCACGGGCAATGATTTAAACCTAGGTTGATACCGTGGAGCTGTCCCCAAGATTCCAATGTGATCGGCATATCGTGCCGCCTGGGCACTGAGAGGTTTAAACGCTCCCCGGGTGGTTCACATGCACAGGTAGTTAGTGTTACTCCGAGGATAAAAGGCAGCTATTCCAAGTGCTCCTTTGAATGGCCTGAGCATTTGCTGAGCATCTTAACTAGCATGGAAGCTTGGTAGCATCTTTTGTGGTTCCTCGGGGAAATGTGGACAGCAGTGGATCCCATGCTTGATAGTAGCTTTCTGACCTATTAATCAACAAGTTGTTCTGCTCCCCTTTTCTCTCTGTGGGTTCCGGCTCATACTGCAAAAGAGAAAAAGACAAACAGCTTCACCAATAAATGACCACTGCCGTTAGAATCCTTTTCTTTGACTACCGTGAAAGGCCGATAAAGCTGCCTTTCAGTAATGCAAAGACAGTTTAGGAACGAGGCTGCCATCTGGCGGCTTTCCTGGGCATCTCACTCTTCCTCCCAAAAGAGATGTGAATGACTAATCAGGCTCCTACTCCGTGTGCGCGGTGGACACAGGAGCCACTGTCTTCTGCATTGGAGGCCCCGTGGTGACCGCCAGAACGCAACAAAGGACAGAACCAACCCACTGTGCAGGGCAAGTGGGACCCATGCTGGCCTTCGAAGATGCCTTTCACCCACCTGCGGCCTCTGAAGTTGTGCTTTTTAAAGGGCTTTGGGGACAGAGGTTGGTCCGAAAGGAACAAGGTGTTTTTGTCATTGGGAAGGATATAAACAGTGGTTGTTTCATGCACATAAGAATCACCTAAAGGCCTTGTGAAAATGCAGGTGGCTGGATCTTGCTTGCAGAATTTATCACTCAGTAGTTCCAGGATGGAGCTTGAGAATCTTCAGTTCTAACAAGTCCTCTGGTAATGTCCCTGGCCCAGCGACTGTATTTTTAGGATTCCTGGGTAAATTGTCAAAAATTAGGTAATTATGAACAGTAACCTGCCCTGAGCTCCAGAGGCGAGACTAGGTGAAGAAACCATAGATGTTTGCTGTGATCAGAGTCAAAGACACTGTCATTATGAGGTTTCTCCTAGATGGCTATAGAGTAGCCTAAGAAAATTTTAAAATACCAGGCAAGAAGATGTGGTTTGAATGAGGACTGGACAAAAAAATATTTCATCATTGTGTGGCTTCGACTCCTCTAGGACTTCTGGGAAACATTACATAATCTTTTACCTAAATACTAAATCATCCTAATCCATTCATTTAGTTGGAAGCAGACCTGCTGCACCAGTCAAAATAACATGCAGGGATGGGTGTCAAAATGAGAATTTTATAGATATACTGTGACCAAAGATAAGTAGTTTGCATTCTAATAGCACCATCTAGTGGGCATTTGAGGGATTTTGTTTTACATCACGGCGCAAAATGGAGGTAGTTTATTTATTTATTCATTTTTGACAAGAGGCCCTATCATTTGCTAACTGAGGAATAATGGAGGAGGACAAGTAAGCAAAATAATTAAACTATGGTTATGTGAAAGACATTCTTTTAATCACTCATAATACATTTGGTGAAAACAGCAAATTCAACCACTGAGGAACCTGTACACAACTGAGAAATGTGCAAGTAAGTTTTCCCTGCCTAGTCTAGTAAAAGTACGTGCTAAAAGTAAGAAAAATATGTTACATCAAAACCTATTGTCTTTACATGCTCTATGCATATGCTGACGCCTCCAACCTTTTTACAACAGCTGACAAATAATTACATGAATATAGCAGGACAAATCTCATGTTTTGCAGGAAGGTAATAGGATTAACCACACACTCAGATTATCACATACCATATAAATAATTGAGTAAGTTGAGACTTCTCTATTCTCTATCCTAGAGTCCAGAAGAGACAGTGCAGGGAGGAAGACAGATACTAAATTTCTGTTCCTGCCCCCAGGAAGAGATCAGAAAGGGAAAAAATCATGATTCTAAAAATCTGTTTTAGTAGCCCACAAAATGTGTGGGAAACTGTTCTAGGTGAGCCGATGGTAAGAGTAACTATCTTGCTGAACAATTTGAGCTGAGTGGAATATTAAGACAATTAAATTTTTCTAATCACATGATTGTTCAGCTTCTGCTTTTCTGACTCGGAATATTTGTTAGGCAGATCCCACTGATATCTGTTCATGTTATGGCTGATACAAATCTTGCCATCTGAGGTGACACAGGTGACCTAACAGGTCTGGATGTCCCTCCTCCTCTCAGTCCGCCGTCACAGCACAGGTTCAGTGCCCCGAACCCAAAATCTGAAACCAGAATTGCTCTAAAATCCATAGCTTTTTCAGCACCAACATGATATCACAAGTGAAAAATTCCACACTTGAATTTATATGATGGCTCTCAGGCAAAATTATTTTAAATATTGTATGAAGTTGCCATCAAGCTAATGTATAAGGTGTACGTGAAACATACGTGAATGTAGTGCATGGGTGTGGAGTTCATCCGCAAGATACTTCATATATGCGAATACTTCAAAATCTGAAAAATGCCAAATCTGACACTCTTCTTACCCCACACACGTCAGATAGGGGATATTTATTCAATTTGTGCCTGCAGTCTTCACTCTCATAAAAAATGAACCTTATTAAATGAGTTACAGGGGGATCAGAGGAGAAGAGACAGAGCCAGGTGTACCCAACTCCTTTTGTGATAGGACTCTCTGTTGCTTGTAGTGCTTACCTGGACAATACCAACCTCCAACAGCTGTCCTCTGTGTGTCAGGTGCCTCAAATGCAGGTCATTTTAGGGGCACCGGTCAGCTCAGACAGCCCAGAACAGGATCTCTTGGAATGACGGCTCCAAGATGCTAAGGAGTCTTATCCTGCTGCCCTCACCTGCCCCTTGCTAGTTTCTTTCTGCCTAGGTCCCTTCCATCAGTGAACAGGACTTCCTGTGTGGAAGTGGTGTCTGTCAGACCCACTATCTCTTGCAATAAGCACTCAGCCTACAGACTCTTCCTCTGTATCCACAACACTGTCTGCTGTGACTGGTCCCTCTCTCCCTGGCATCTCCACATAGGCTTCTTTTTCCTGGCTCAGAGAGCAACTGGCTTAGGAGACATCCAGCTGAGAAATAAAACAGTGACTTCCTTTCCTCAGTGCCTCCTCCAGTCTTATGAAGGAGGGATGCTAATCCCCTTACCACTGAGCATCCATTGGATTTGGGACTCCTTTTCTTTTCTCACTTCTTTCTTTGTAATCTGCCTGCCTCTAGCCTTAATCTACTAAGTCATATTAGATAAGACCCAATTGGGAGAATGGAAAATCAGATCAAAGATGGCAGAAAGTCACTCCCACGCCATGGATGAAGAACCTAGGGCCACTCAGTGAAAACTGAACCACAGATAGACTGCTTGGTAAGAATGAGAACTGTGGAGATGGTGTGAATACAGTCAATTCAGGCATAAGAGAGGGGTAGGAATGGGCCCAAACCAACAGGAAATTAATTGACTTGGAGAACCTAAAATATATGCTTTTACCTTTGAATGACTGAGTTCCTTTGTGATACACTGCAGAGTGGAAAGGGTTAAAAACTAGCAGGCTTATGACAGTGTTCCAGAAAAAGTGGCCTGAGTGGTTCACACTGCACTTTTTTTATCTCTTGCACCTAAATCACTAGATTTGTTTGAATCCTTATCCAAAATTTGGAGTCCAATGAAAGGACCATAGAATCAATTAGCACTTACTTGTTCTCATTTTTGTGTTCTAATCACCAGTGTCAGTTCACAAAGAAAGCACATGTAAAAGAAACATACCTTTTGGACTATATAAAACAAATGAGGCTAAAAATAAAAATGTAGTGATCCTTGTTAAAGTTCCACACCACCAAGCACACTGCAACTAACTTGTTGTCTGACCTGACCTTCAAGAGAGCGCTAACAGGCCAGATTTCTAAACAGGCCGGTTTCAATTAACATGATAATGAAGTGCTCTCTGCTTTAATCCTTACAGAAAAGGAACTTGAAGTGACCCCATATTTATTGCCCAATCAGTTATTCTCCTATTGTTCTGTTTTCCTCTTTCCACTTTAAAAGAAAACTACAAAATGACCAATATTTATTTTGTTCTTTGTTTCTACTTTTTTCAGCCCTTCTCTGTCAACTGACCTCTTCTGTCTGTCCATTTACTCCACGTCATGGGATGAACTATCAGCCGATTCTAGAATCTCAAAACAAAGCCATTCAAGATCTTTAAATCTGCATAGTTTTGTTTTTGTGACCATTCCTCCCAACATCCTGACATATGAGATTAAATACAGTCTCCCATCATGTTGTTCAATTGTGATAAAACAATAAAAGGCAATTGCCTTCCCACTATGGTTTGATCCTAAACTAAAACTAATCTACTGGGTTTTTTTTAATAATCACTGTTGATAAAATTTTACCTAGTCAATTATTTCACACGCCAAGATTTTTAAATTACATTTAAGAAAGTATATGGAATTCTATAGAGAACCCTTAAATATATTATACGTATTTCAATCCCTTCAACTAAGGTTTTATTAAATTGTATTTCTATTTCTTATTTCAAGAATCCCTAGACTAATAAATCTTCATTGAATTTCCTATGTGCTCAGCGCCATTCTTTGACAGAGAGGTAAGATCTTAGGCTGGGTTTCCAAGAGGCAGACTTTGAGATGAAGGTTCACAAGTAAGTGATTTATTAAGAAGATGCTCTCAGGAGAAGTCTAAGGGAGGTGAACCAGAAGAGGAAGCAAGCGAAGCAAAGGAGCGCTTCAAACCAAGTCGGGTAACTTCAGCCTGTTTCTGCAGGGAACTCCAAATTTCTGCAGGAAACTTTTCCTTTTGAGAAGCAAAGGAGCTGAGCTCCCAAACACATCATCATTAAGAAAGGATCCCAAGGTTGGCCAACGAATGTACACAGCTGACAAGACTGCAGGATGGGTGAACAAATAGGCAAAAGCATTTAAGAAATATATTTGGTCTTCACCTTCCATTCCTGGAAAAGAGTTTCTATGACCCACGGAATTTCTTGAATGATAGGGTGTGACAAGAGCACCTTCTGTTACTCATAATGTCTTCCTTGAGCTTATGTTAATAAGCTGACTCTTGATGAGTCCCCAGATAGTTTCCGGATGGGACTGTCACCAAAGGAATCTACTGGATGAGTAGAAGTTGGAATGTTCAGCCCCACCCCCACCTCTTCACTCCCATCCCGGCCTCCACCACGCTTCAGGGAAGAAAGAGGGACAAAAAACTGATGCCTAAGAAAGGATGTGAAAAATATATGAAAAGACGAATCAGTGGGATTCGGAGAGCTTCCAGGCTGGTGAGCACACTGAATTCTTAGGAGAGTGATGCATCCAGAGAGGGCACAAGAGTCCTACACCTTGGACCCCATAGCTTGCCTTATGCATCTTTTTCAAATGCCTATTCATCTGTATGCTTTTCGATAGCCCTTATCAAAAGCATGGAAGAGTAGACAGCGAGGATTCCTGAGCTCTGGAAACTGTTCTAGCAAATCGCTGAACCAAAAGCGGGTCAAGGGAACTTCTGATCCACAGTGAGTCAGACGTGCAGAAAGACTACACTTACAATAAACGGTGAAGAAGGGGTGTGGGTCTGAATGTTTAAGGGGTCTGTGATGGCTCTGTGTATCTCATGTCAGAAGTGAGATGTTATAGGACACCAAGTTGGTGGAAAATTGATTGTTGTGAGTAGGACACACACACCCCCAAACATACAATGTCAGAACTGTTGTGAAAACTACAGCACGGTAGTAGGGATACAAGTAGATCTGGGTAGAGAACACCACTGTCTATGGTTCAATCGCCATAGAACCTGGTATTTTCTTTCCATTGCCATGTTATCCTCTGGATGAGAATCAAAATATTTGGATCCTGTAGTTAGACTAAATATAGCCAAGTGTAAAGTCATGGTATAGCTAAATCACACTACCACAGAAAAAAAAGGAAAAAGCTAACCTCATCGCACACTGAAATCACTTGGTGGATGGCTAATCTTGAATGTCAACTTGACTGAATTAAGAGAAACCTAGAGAGGTGATTGGATTGTGAGGATATTAACCCCATCGATGGGTTAAACCATGATGGATTCATAGCTGAATGTGCCGTTGGAGGAATTAGGTCATTGGCAGTAAAACTTCGAAGGGTGTTTCTTTCAAAGTTCCTTGAGTTCTTCCCTTCTCTCTGCTTCCCAGCCATCATGAGGGTAGGAGTTCTGCTCTATCATGCCTTTCTGCCAGGAGGTTTCTGCTTTGGAGTCAGCTGACCTTGAACTGAAATCTCTGAAAACATGAACCAAACCAAACTTCTCTCCTTCAAGTTGTGCATATTAGATATTTTGTTCCAGCAACCACTAGCTGGCTAACACATTTTGGTATCTTCAAATAAGCTGCTAGTTAGGCTCCTAGCTCTGGAACTGGGAAATCTCATTTTTTAAATTCACCTCTATCTCCAGATGATTTATTCTCCTTGAAGATTTGGGAACCACTGATTCAAGGTCAAAGGGACTAATGTCAATTGTCCACACCAAATGAAGTATGAGAAAAGAGCAAGGCTTGAGCTGATTCTTGGGGCGGAAAGTTAGAATTAGAGTAACAAGAAATGAAAAGGATAATATTACTGGTCAAAAAAAGTCATTAATTCAAATGTGCCTTATTTGTAGGGCAAAACATAAAGTGATTCATAAAAGAAAATTTAAAAAACTGGGCATAGTAGCTTGTAATCCCAGGACTCAGGAGGCTGAGACAAGAGGATGCTAATGAGTTTGAGACAAACCTGAACTGCATATTGAGACCCTTTCTCAAAAAGACACACAAAAAAGAAAAAAGAAAGAAAGAGAATAAACTAAGATGAAAAATGTCTTTGTGAAACTAGTGGAAAATAAGATTTTATGGGTAAAATGAACTCCTAGTACAATCATCTCAGAAGTTAAGTAATTTTCATGAATTTAAACCAGTGGGCAACCACTGTAAATGTATTTGAATAGAACAGTAAAATGATAAAAGTAATATATTCCAGAAACAATACTGCAGATAGATAAATTCAAATTGCAAGAGACTTGAGTTGAGGAATTTTGCTAAGAGACCAATCTGGGTAATTCTGATATATAATGGGGTCTTTATCAAGGCAGTAGCTGTCAGAGTAGAAAGGGACCAATAAGAAAAGTCATTTTCAAAAAGACAGAGGTCATGGATTTTGTAGATAGGAGCCAAAAAGAGAAATAAATTAAAGATAAGCCCACATTTATTAAATGGCATAAAGTACTAATTGATATATTTCTTCCCAGTTCCATTATCCCCAGACCTGCCTTGGGGCTTCACTCCATTTGTGATGTCAAAGAGGAATAGGAGAGAAAAATATCAAATCCTCTGCTTTAAATATATTATTATGAATAATCCAGCTACACACCGAACATGTAACAGAAGGTTCTCAAGGAAAATTATTAAGAAAGTTTTCACGTAAGTATGGTGGTGCAGGCCTGTAATCCCAGCGCTCACGAGACTGAGGCAGGCGGCTCTCCTTCCACAAGGCCAGCCTGGGCTACAAAGTGAGTTCAAAGCCAGCCTGTACTTCACATCATGACCTTGTCTCACAAAAAAAGAACAAACAAAGGAAAAAAGAAAGAAAGATTTGCTTTTCTCTGGTCCCCTTCCCCAGAAAAGAAGAAGGAAATTAAGCAGGAAGAAAGCTTAGACACTCATAGTAAGGACTTTAGCTATGCCCTTCCCCATTCCTGACTCCTCTATATTCCTAAGCTACGTAAATCAAAAAGAGTCAGAAGAATGTACATCTCTTTTTTAAATCTCATGAGTCCAAGAATACAGTAAATGAGTGATTTCTTATTGCCCACTGGCTGGCATCATGGTTCACAAGATCTCAAGCACACAGGTCTTAATGATGGACCAATATCTCAGCAGCTCTGGAGAGAGGCCCTTAAACAAAAGGGGTTGTTTGAGAGAGTTGGTGACTCAAAGAAGTATCACATATGATGATGAAGAATGGTGGTAACAGAAAATGACATCAAGCTCCAGTTCCCACACCGTGGTAGAAACCAAAGACATCTCAACAAAAATTAATAATTTAACTAGAGGATTAAACATCTCAGCCTTCAGCATTATGAGCAGATCAAGACTGGAAAGGGGCTCCCTCCTGCCAACACTGCACCTTTGCAGTGAAAAGAGAAAAAACATTAAGTGTGTAAGTATTTGTGGGGCCAGGGATATAGCTCAGTGGCACAGAGCCTGCCTGCCACCTGCCAAGTGCAAGGTTCTGAGTTTGATTCCTGGTACAAAAAAAAAAAAAAAAGTAGTTATGTATGTGTATATGCATCACTGCCTAAATACATAATATTAATTATAAATGACTAACAAATTTTTGAGTATTATTGCTTAATAACCTAGAAATCATTCGATTACATTTTCCTAGAAATTATTAGAATTATTTTTGAAGCTTAAGGTTAAAAATATAATTATGTTTTCATTACAGAAAATGAAAGAATGTTACATATTATAAGTCTGAATTTTCACTCTTTAAATATTATGCTGATTTTAAAAATGTCATGCTGAGTCACAAGCTTTTGAGCTAGGATGACAAGAAGAATAGTGAGTCTGGCTTGGGGCAAGTCAAAATTGAAGGACCAAAATTAAGGACCAAGCCAGGCAGTGGAGAGTCTACTTAATCAGTGAGAAGACTCAGACTTTAGCCAGACTAGATGATAAAGGCAAAAATTTTAGTACATATTAGCATGAACGTGATAATTTAAGCCAAGATGAATGTGCAAAGAAAGCACATAGAAGGGCTGGAGATTTAGCTCAGCGGCATAAGCGCCTGCTTTGCAAGCTCATGGTCATGAGTTTGATTTCTGGTACCGATACAAAAAAAGAAAGAAAGCAAGCAAGCACATAGAGGAAAGTTCTGAAACTCTAAATCACTCCTGTGGGATATAAAAAATGAGCATGATATTTTAAACTGTGATGAAATTATTCTAGCACACAAAGGGCACAACACAAAATGGACACTTTTTTGTCTTTTTCATTTGATTAAACTGACATCAGAAGAATTGATAGGTCTGTATTTTCTTACCTGTTTAGTAGGTTTCACCTAATATAGGCTCATGGAATAGGTTGTCGATGTCAGCAATGAAATATATTGTTGAAATACATGAGAAAGTCTAAAGATAATGCAGAGAAAATCTCTAGCATAAAGAACAAGCAAAACAAATAGAAAACAAGCAGTGAAAATTAGAGAGATGTTGAGAGATATAAAGGAAACCAGGAGCTTCAACATTTAATAATAGGGTTTCTTTTTTTGGGGGGGTGGAGAATAGTAGAGTAAAATATGTCAAAGAAATAGTAAATTTTCCTGAGTAATTTCTGTAACAAATGATATTTACATATTCATTCCTTGTTAATCTATTTATTGATTTTTATTTCCAGAATCAAATCATTGATGAGTCACAGGTGCATAATTTAAATTCTGAAACATAACATAAATTCCTATGACCCTTCATAATGCTTGTACTGTAATTTATCACTTGTAGTTAGGTGTAGAGATAAAGGGTGAGACCCAGTGGAAGTATTAGGACCATCTGGACATTAAATAGCATCAAAGAAAGAGAAACTGTTTTAAAGTAATGGAGTACAAGATGAAGTTCAGAAAGACCCATCCTTCAGTATCTACAAGGGGCTGCTGCAGGAATCACTCCCCAAACTCCCCTCCCCCTCCACATACACCCCAGTCTCCTAATGCTCAAATCAAATACACAAACTGGTGCAGTATTTGCATATGAAGTACACACATCCTGGTTTACACTTTAAATCCTCTCTATATTACTTATACTACTTAATATAATACCAATGCTATGTAATAGTTGTGCATTATTGTTTAGGAGAGAATGAAGGAAAAACTAGGCTGTACATATTTAGTACAGTTGCTTATTTTTCCCCAAAAACATTTCCATCCACTGTTGCTTCAATCCTTGAATGTGGAACTTGGGTATAGGAAGGGCTGGCAGTGTTACTTAAAATCTAATTATAATCAACAGAAAACAAAAATAAAATTATATCTGACTAAATATGGGAAGCAAAGAAGATGAGGATAAAGTAATGTGTGACCGAGAGAACCTCCTGTAATAAGCAGCCTCCAAAGTGGGCCCAGTCGTGCTTGCCTACTGCTATTATCATTATTTGCATAATCTCATCCCCTTGACCACAGTTTAAATTTAGTGACTCACATGTAGCAAATAAAATACAATCAAAGCATGAGATGCCACTTCATTGGTTGAGTTGCCAAGAGACTTTGGCTCTATCTGGACACCCACTCCTCTGCTTTCTCATTTTCTCTGAAGAAAGACAGCTACCGTATTGTAAGTTGCCCACAAGGGAAGAAATAGAGCTTTCAGCGCAGGAACTGAATCCCACCAGCAATCAGGGGCCTGAGACCGGAAGCAGGGGGCACTGGTGAGAAGGCAACTAACTCTAGCTGACAAGTAGATTGCACCTCCTGAGAAATGCTGATGTGGAAGGCTTAACTAAACCATGCTGAGATTTCTGACTCACACACTGAGATAATAAACTAATATTTGAGTCATTCGTTTAGAAGAAAAACTAAAGAAGCTGTCTGAGACTCGGAACATGTGCAAAAGTTGGAAAAGTGCTAATGCAAAGGTAATAGGGAAAGAATCCAACTTAAGAAAATAGATATTTACTACCTGATCTTACACATGGAATCTCAAAACATCAAACTCATAGATGTAGGTAAGTATCCAAATTTTTAAAAAGGAAAAAAAGGATAAGGGGAACAAAAGGAAATAAAGATTTTTAAGGGCAATGAGAATAAATGGAGCCAAAGCAATCACCAATGAAGAGAACCCATGGCATTGATATTTTTTTTACATTTTTTTATTTATAGAGAAAAAAAACAGAAAAGGGGTAGAGATATCACAGAATTTCAAAAAAAAAGATAAACAGTAAGAAATCACTAGTTGATAAATTACATATTGTCCTTTTAGAAATAGTTGTTCAAGTTACAAAATTAAAGCACACAAAGTGAACATTCAAGCAGTGAGAGTGCAAACAAATCTGTTCAACAATCCAACAAGAACCTAGAAATATGGTCATCAATCCTACACACTTAAACATACATGCAGTTACAGCTTTTATACCATTTCCTCTCTTTTTTACAATAGCAATTACACATTTTTAAAATTGCATTTAAAGAGAAAAAAAAGGGTAGCAACAATACAGAATTATAAAAGAAAAAAGAAAAAAACACTAAGAAATCACTAGTAGATAAATTACATATTGTCATCCTGGATATAGCTGTTCAGGTTACAAAATAAAGGATACGTAATAGACATTCAAACAGTGACACTGCAAACAGTTCTGCTCAAAGCTCCAACAAACATTCAGCAATATGGTCATCTATTTTACACACACAAACATACATGCAGTTATATCCCTTAGAGCCCTTTCTTTTCCTCTTTTTTACAATAACAATTACACATTTTGGGCTTTATTACTCTTATAGTTCTTACTACTTTTTACACTAGAGACACAATGTGATATTTATAAATATGATTCTTATTTATTTCACTAATGAGGATCTCCATTTACTATGAAGGCCTCAAGAGTCTCCTTTTTATAGCTGAGTAATATTCCATTGTATAAAAATACCCCATCTTTTTCATCCACTCTGTAGTTGATGGGCATCTTGGTTGTTTCCAGGATTTAGCTATCACAAATTGTGCTGCTATGAACATGGATGCACATATATCACTGTGATATGAACTTTTCAGTTCTTCTGGGAAAATACCCAGGAGGGAAATAGCTAGATTGAATGGAGCTTCCAATCCTAGTCTTCTGAGAATTCTCCATGTGGATTTCCATAGTGGTTGCACCAGTCTACATTCCCACCAACAGTGGAGCAGTGTTCCTTTTTCCCTGCAGCCTCGACAACATTTGTTAACAGTTGATTTCTTGATGGCAGCTATTCTTTATGGAGTGAGGTAAAATCTCAATGTTCTTTTAATTTTCATTTCTTGAATGACCAGTGATGGTGAACATTTCTTCATGTATTTATTTGCCATTTGTATATCTTCATCTGAGAACTGTGTGTTCATCTCAGATGCCCATTTTTGGAGAGGGTCTTTGAATTTGGGGAGCTTGATGCTTTTCAGTTCTTTATATGTTCTGGATATAAATCCTTTGTCTGAGGGGTTGCTGGCTAAAATTCTTTCCCACTCTGTGGATTTTCTTACTTTTTTCTCTATTTCTTCTTTAGCTGCACTCAGCAACTCCTTTACTAAGGTTGTTATTTCTGTTTTTACATGGAGAGTACTTCTAATTTGATTTCCTCTACAGCCTCATGGAGTTGTTTTTTTATTTCACTTGCTATCTTTTCAGAGATTTCTTGTGTGTTACTTTTGGGGTCCTCCATTTCAGTGTCTCCTGTACTTGCTCTTGATGGACTAGATGTCTGAGACTGCATTTTGCTTTTTCGTTTTGTCATTTTCACTCTGCCTGGTGTTTTCTGTGTGTAGGAGGGGGTCACCCACACTCTTTTCAGACTTACCAAGGTCTTACAGTTAGTTGGAGGGGGCTTTACTACTGGCCCTATTTACCCACTGTACACCTCTATTTTAGGGGCATACTCACCACACTGGCACAGTTAATCTGCCATAGTCCAATGTTTGCCGCCTGGGAGCGAAGCTCCAAGTTTTTTCCATGGGCTGGGATTCTGCCAGAGCAGCACATGGTCAGGGCTGGAGGTTGGATTCTGGGTCCTGCAGGCTGCTTGGAGCTCGCTGGGCGTGGCCCGGTTAGGCCCTGTCCCTGTGTGTGCCTTGGTGTGGTCTCCCACACAGGGCATGGCCTTACTGCCTGGGAGCAGGCTCAAAGTCCCTTTCCGTGCGCTGGGATTCTGCCAGAGCATGCAGTCAGGGCCCGAGGCTGCCTTAGTTGCTTTTTACACTGAGATACAATGTCCAACACCCCACTGACTGGAGCCTGCTGAGGTCTTCTGTCTGGGTGAGGGGTTCCTGAGTCTCTCATCCAGCCAGCACAGTAATCCACTGTAGTCCAAGGTTCCAATGTTCCCAGTGGAAGGGCTGGCCCAGCAGAAGCATTTAGGCCTGGGGCGGGATTCCTCCATGTTCCTGCTGGAAGGGCGGGCCCAGCAGAAGCATTTAGGCCTGGGGC
>PVLA01010682.1:0-60896 GCA_004027455.1 Hydrochoerus hydrochaeris
CTAGATAACCCCTTTGTGAGGACTGATTGTGGGATTTTGCCTTCTGTGAATAATGTGAGAGAAATGAAAGAGCTCATGGAGGAGGATTTACAAAATTCCTGTGAGACAACTACCCTGAGACACTGGACAGGCAGCCAGAGACGGGCAACTAGGACCCATATGTTACGCCACCGGCCGCCTAAGACAGGCACAGGACCAACTGCTGTCCTGCAGGCCCATGATGGGTAAGGCCTGGTTGGGTACATGTGAAGAGTCCTTGACCTAAGACAGGCGCTGTCCTTGCAGGGACTGCCACTCCCATAAATGATAAGAAAAGCAATGTAGGGAGCGGCCTAATAATCTCACACATCTCTTCCTCCTGTGGGCGTCCGGTCCTCCTGCGTCAGTCCGGTATGTCAGCTTGCATTTCCTGGGCTGACTAAATGTCAAGATTAAAATGTTAATTGATACCTATTGCCCTGAACCTGGGGCGCCTTCTGCTTGGAGTTGAGATCAATTAACACCTATTGTTTGGGATTGTCCCTGCCTGGCCCTAGGCCTGGGGAGTTTCCTGCTTGGGGCTGGGGGTTGTTGCCAGGGTTGGCAAATATATATTCCAGCTTCTAAAAAATAAAGGCGGATTCAGATTCACTCACAAACTGGGGTGCAGTGTTTCCTGTCTCTCAATGGCCGACTCCCTGACCACCTTTGGGAAACCCTAGCCCTGCTGCAGCTGGACTCCGGCAACATCCTGTCTCTCAGAGGTCATAGGATCCATCTTATCTAGATACTTCTCCAGGCATTTAGATATATACTTTAAAATGATGTTTTACTGATGTTTGCTTTTATTGTCAAGCTAGAGCTCTCTCAAACACTTCCCAGTGCTGCTATGTTCTCTTCTCTACCTACTATGATGTTTGCATATCATGTGGGCTTGTATCAATGCGTGAGGGTTTAATGTCAGAGCACGTACAATTTTAATTCATACATAAGCCATGCACTTTATTGTAACTGCACACAGTTTTTGCACGTCTTTTGCTTTTGTGCAATTAATATTGATCCTCTTGATTGCCTTGTTTTTCTGTGAAAACACCACTAGCACATTACAAACTTCTGTGTCCAAAGAAAAAGAAATCTGCTAATAATAAGTTTAATAATTATATTAATATTCCATGCATATTTCCTTTTGTTAGTACATTTTTGCCACACACAATGATCACATTCATGACAGGAAGTTGGTACATGTAGATCACACATCTTAAGTCTCTCTACTTCCTTTTCCCCCCACCTCTTTTCTCTCCTTTCCCCCCACCTCTTTTCTCTCCTCTCCGTCTCTTGGTCCCCTTCCCATTTGCAGGAATCTATCTCCCTGTGTTACTAACTTTTGATTTTTCTCTTTATTGATACTTGGTTTATAGTAGAAGAGAAGTCATGTGATATTTAAGCTTGTGTGTCTGATTTTTTCCACTCTTTGCCTCTCCTATTTGGTGGCCTCTCATCATCTGTCACCAAGAAAATTCCCTTTCCTATACATGAACCTTTATCACATCCCAATCCCAATCCTCCAAATACTCTGATTTCTTGATTAACTCACCCATTTTTCTGGGTTATCTTTCCTTAGAATCCTGAGAAATTGCACAAGAATAGTAAGTATGAATTGTTGCATATCTAATAACCACTTTATGCTTGGAGCTGATTGATAAGTGCTGGATTCTAGGTTTGAAATTATTTCCACAAAAAAAAAATTGTGGAAGGATTAAATGGTGGCATCCATCATACACTTTATTGTATGGAAAAAAAAACATACACTTTTTCTTTTTCTCTGTACCTTCCTTGCAATTTGGAGGGGTTGTTTTTTTGGGCCTAAGTGATATGAACTGTGATCACAAAATTCAATGAGTGCTTTTTTAAATTTAAAAAATGTATTACAGTAGAAGATTTATTGCCATTAACTTCCCCCACCCCCTGGTTTAAATACACTTGTTCCTGTCACTTTCTGAAGCAGTTCTGGAAGTCCTCTTTCCTGAGTATCATTAGTTGCACTGTTGTGGCCACTTCAGTGTCCTGAATTGATTTAAACACTTCCCTTTCATGGTCTTTGGACTTGGAGGAAGACCCAGAAGTCATATGGTATCAGATTTGGTGAGTAAGGTGGCTGAGGACACCGTACCTGCCTTTCTGTTGGGCAGCACTCAGGGGCAGAATACACCATATTGACGGTCGTATCTCAGAAAGACCCTCAGGAAGGGGGACTTTCAGCACCGCTTCAGAGTGCGAGGATGAGCATGTTGAAAGCCAAGGGAATATTCTGAGGGGGACTCATGACAATGTGTCATTTCCTGTAATACTTTCCTAATTAGGCACACACCAATATTTTGTTTCATCCTTGTGAATATGACACTCAGCTCTGGGTCTTGCCACCTCCCAGTGAGCTGTCCTCCTCTTCCTCCTTGGCTGAGGCATGAGCCAAGGGCCTGGGGCCCTGGGGGACAGTGCAGGCACCACTCTTGACAATCACCACATAGGGCTCCGTCAGGGGAGTGAATGTAAAAGGCCACTGGGATGTGAAGAGAAGTTGGCCACAGAGGTCACACTGCTGTTTAACACCTGTGCTCCATGCCCTCCAGCTCTAAGGCTTGCTGGATAAGTAAGCTCACACTTTCCCATGCCCGGTCCTCAATCTGTAATGCAATTAGTCTTCATTTTGCCCTTTGTTTTGTTTTCCTTACTCTGGACATCCTGCAACCCACTTCAGCATGAAGACTGGTGTTTTTAAAATTTTGTGCTTTTGGTTTCATCATTTTCTCTCACATCTCTTTGGGTATAGTATAATTAGGCATTCAATTTGCTAGAATAATTGTAGTTTTTACTTATTTCTTCTTTCCAATTTATATCTTTTTGTTGTTTGTCCTATATTGCAGGAGAGATCCTCAAATTTATCAGATTTGTCTTTTTCATCTTTAAGTGCATTTATTTATTTTTTTAGATTGACAAATCAAAATTTTATACACGGTGTACATGATGTTTTGAAGTAGATATGCAATGTAGTCTGGCTATATCAAGCTTACTGACATATGCTCTTGAAATCCATTCTCTTATCAATTATTATACATAGTTATTCATATGTCATTATGTTGTACAAGGTCCTTGAACTTATTCCCTCTGTCTGGGAAAAGTTGTCTTTTCTGTCAAGGCAAAAGGCCAAAGCAACTCCATTTTGGGTTTAAAGTACCTGGCCATTCATCCACTGTTCACCCCTCTACACACACACACGCTGGTTAATATCTTGAGCTCCAAGAAATGATGACTGTGTACCTTTACCCAGAACACAGCTGGTTTCCAAGATGAAGAAATGAAAACTGTCTGCTCCAAACCTAACATCCCCTCTGTCTCACTACCCTCTCCCTCATGATAAGAACCAATGACTTTTCATTGCAAACCTCATGGCCCCTCTCTAACTTACTCAGCAATGCACCTTACATGCACACACGTCATTCAAGATAAGCAGCTGAGATAGATTGTAGGCCTTTCAATTCAGCCAGTGAATTTAAAGGTCCACTGCTTCTCCTGCATTATTAAAAGGGATAGCCCTACTTTGCCCTGCACATCTGCTACCCCATGCTGTGTCCTTTTGCAAAAGTAAGAGCCTTGTTGAGATTTCTTGGTGTCTGAGTGCCTTCTTATTTGCACTGACAAATTGAGTCTGGGGGCTCATTTCCAACAATTTTGGTGCCCAACATGGGGCCCAGGGGCTCTGAGACTCAGGAACTCCTGCCATGAGGAGATGCATCACTACAGTCCCAGAACAGTAGCCTCCAGGACAAGAATCCATGTCCAGACTTCTGGACCAGACAAAGATCTCTTGACAAGACTAAAACAGGGACCAGAGGCAAGAAATCTGAGTGACCAGGCAACTTTGTGCATGAAGCAAGGTAAGAAAAGTCATGGGGTGACTGGGTACTGCTTTGGTGGTTGGGAAGTGGTCTCAATTGAGACTGATAACTTTGGGTGAAGTTATGATGATTTTGGGTAAAATCAAAAGTAATTGATAATGAGATACCTCAGAATAGGCTAGAGATTGAGCCTTGAGCTTTAGGACAAACACAGTGGGAAATAAATGTGCCTCCCCATCAGGACAAATTAGAAAATCAATGGGCTCAGGGAACAAAACTCTCTCTGATAGTCCCCTTGGACCGATGTTAAGGATTTTAGACCACAATCCGTGGACAAAAATGAAAGAAAGCTCAGATGATAAAATGTTGTTTTATTTGGTCACAAATCCCCATCCTCACCCCATCTGTCTTCTGTCTAAAATTTAGAGGAGAATTGAGTATACCAATTTTAATTACATTTGTTAACGCTAAAACACTGGGGTCTCATGAAGACATAGATTATGCCCTGTGTTGGCAACAAGGACCAATTGTCATCTTTTCCCTAAAAATCTTAGAGACATAATAAGAAACAAAAGGATTCATCTCAGGTCCCCTCCACCACAGGGACCCTCTGGAGTCTCTGCCCCAGCCTGGAATCCCCCAAACCCCAGAATGGGCAGCTCCACCTCAACAGAAGCCAATGCCAGGTGAGGAGTACCTGGTTTCTAGCACAGCAGAAAAAGACTGACCTTAACCTTGGTTCAGGAGAAAATTTAAAAGGTAGCAAAAAATGTTCAAAATGTTTCATTTCTCCAAAGACCATGAAGGGAACCAGTGGGGACTCAAACCCTCTTTCACTTGAGGGAAATTTCCCTGGGCAAGGGAACAACTGGGTTACAAATGTTAGCTACTTGATATTTTTACTTTTGGCTTCCAGCTTAAGTTGGTATTTTTATTTAATTAATATACTTAAAGCATTTCTTGTACTCTGTAGATTCTCAGACTACGATTACAGTGTTAACTTGCTCTTCTCTCTACTCTAGGCTGGGTTAAGAGACAAACACTGATTCAAGGTTTGCTTGGAAGTCTATTGGCAGCCAGTCAAGTTTAACAATATAATAATCTGAGACCAAAGGAGAAAGAAGGAAAAAATAAGAGAGCAGGACACTACAAAATCCAGCTGGCAGAGGCCAAGTTTGTTACAAAAAGTTTGTAAGTGGGATGGAAGAAAATATATAAAGAAATCTTTAAGTACAAGAGATATATACTTTTGGTATGAGAGGATTTTGTATGATAAAAGTCTTGGCTAGAAAGATAAAGATAATGGCAGAACTGGAAACTCCAAGTATGCTGAGGATACGCTTGTGGAGGTTGCTGTTTAAGAAGCACGTACGTTTGCTAGTTGATGGGGTGGAGGCCAGCCTGCTCCTCTAAAGACTTGAAACTTAAAGTTTTAAAACATAAAGGTTGCATATTATTTAAACTGTTTGTGCTGTTATATCTCTTTAAAATTGGTCCTGCCATTTAAAGCTTGATTTACTGAATTTTATTGAATAAGCATTTTGCTACTATATAAATGAGATACATTTATATGGGGTAATGAGTCTATGTGTGCTTACTAACACTGTTTCTTATATTTTTAAGAATTTAAAGATATTTTAGATTGATGACCTGTTTCCACCCAAGTTGTTAGAGAACCAAGATAATGTCCAGAATTAGTTTTATAAATAGAGTGCCTATTATTGTCTGTGTATAATACTTTAAGTGTTTTTCCACTGGCCAAAGATGATATATATAGTTCACTGTTATGATTAGTCATCTAAAACATTTGTTAAAGTAACTAAGTGGAGACGCTTTAAATTTGGGAAACTTGAACAAGAGTCCTCTCTGCAATTAACAAAAAACAGGTGCCAAACCAAAATTTGTCCAGTTTCCCCACTGATGGGTGGCTTATCCAATTTCCCAGTGTCTTACGCTAGTTATTAAATACATTATCACAATACATTTAAGTTGGTTATAAGTAAAAGTTTAAGCTTTCTATATCTAAAGCAATACAATTTTAAGAGTTCTATACATCTGTAATGCTAATTATTGTTAACATTATAGTATATGAAATACATTTGTGCTTTCCCAAATGTATAATTCTTTTAGGAGAAATGATTGAAAAAAATAAAGACATCTTGTCAAAGTGATGACCTCCAAACTACAGTTGCTCATGATGATGCTCTGTTCTAGGCTTTTGTTTATGTGATTGTTATGTAATTGTGTTCTGATAATTTGATGTGCCTACACTTTAATACAGTCCAGACAATGTCATTATAATGATTATGGGTTAAACATTAATAATCTGTAAAATACATTCTGCTTAAATATCACTCGGCTAAATGGTTAAAAGATAACAAATTAGGTAAAAATTTCTGTATATCACTTAAGATCTTATATTTATATAAAGATAATCGACTAAAAAGCTGTTTTATACTAATATAAAAATTTAAATGTGTTTCAGTGCTAATAACAAAACCTAATTGTTCTGATATAATGCTGTTGTCTTGATTGTCATGATAATGTGTTACATTCTCATTAATCTCAAGGATAAAACTTTATCAATTGTTGTCTTGTATTATTCTGCAGGTATTCATCTTCAAAGACAACCATGATTGATTAACAAAAGCAATAGTTCTCTGGACACACTATATATTTCAAGGTACTGAATATCTAAAAGAGATGACTGATTTTGTGGGTGTTCAACAACTGAGGTTTAGAGACGAAAACTAAAAAGAACCTGGGCTAAGAAGATAGTCAATGATTTGGCCCTGGCCCTCTAAGGTCAACAAAGACCCAGAACATAAGTGGACCTTTTCCACAGGATCTTTCATGATTGCTAAGTCACTCAAGCCCTGAATAAAGAGATTGTTGGATCCCAGAGAACAGGAGTCAACCAGTGCACAGTGCTAAATGGGGGGTCACCAAAAAGAGAAATGTCTTCTGTGTTTCCACGGGAAGCTACATGGTCGAGCAAGATGGTGACCCATGCTGGTGGAGGATGCTGAGAGGCTTTGCACATGGTCCCACAAATAAGCCTGGAAAGCCTTAGCTGACCTTGATGTTTCCCACACACACACAACACACACACACACACACACAAACACACACACACAAATTAATTTTGATTAAAATTGGTCTTGAACACCCAGCCAAAAAATCTGCAACCAAAGACATATTAAAGTCATACCAACACAGTAGAGACCAAATATCAGACAGGGGCTCCAGACACTGACCCCTCCTGACAGTGCCTGCCTACACCTGTAAACAGGTCTAAGAGCCAATCGATTATTAGTACCTGGTTGCAATTGGTATTCCAGTCCCTTAAGAACAGTATCTGCATGTGACTTCTTCCCTAATCTTCTTTCCATTCCAGTGCTGATGCTTGGTTTTAGGTGCTTCACAGTTTATTTATTCTTGCCTAGTGATGGCCCTAACCAAACAGTCTCCCTCACCTTATCCAGCTAACAGGCTCCCGATGGAGGAACCGGAGAGGGAGAGTGAACTTCTACTTACAAAGTTTGAAAAAAAAAAAAGATTATGAAGATATGCGAGGAGGAAAATTGTGAGCAATAGAGTTTGTCTTTCTGTCACAGCACTAGGCCAAAGCCACTCCATGTTGGGTTTAAATGACCTGGTCATCTACTCATCCTGCCCTCCCCCTGTTAATAGCCTCAAGAAATAGTGACTTTTACCTTTACCCAGAACACGGTTGATTTTCAAGACGAAGAACCAAGAACTTTCCACTCCAAACCTTGGGTCCTTCTCTCTCACACCTCCTCCCTCATGATGAGAACCAAGGACTTTTCACTGCCAGCACCTCTGTGACTCAGCAGTGCACCGGCACACGCAGATGCACGCATGCCACTCAAGCTAGTCAGCTGTGAATGATCGCAAGCCTTTGAATTCAGCCAGTGAATTTAAAGGTCAGCTGCTTCTCCCGCATCAGGAATAAAAAGGGCAACCCTCCTTCATCCTGTGCATCAGCTACCCCACGCTTGTGCCATTTTGCAAAAGTCCAAGCCTTTCTTGGTGTCTGAGAGCTTCATTATCTGCACCGATGAACTGAGTGTGGGGGCTCATTTCCGACCTACCTAATTGAAATTGTATGTTTTCGATGCTACCCCTCATATGCTCGAGATCCTGGGTCCTGATTCTCACCCTTCTATCTCTGCCCCTGAGACCTTGACTCTCAGATTACACACAAGTGAGATTATGCAGTATTTGCTTTTCTGGATCTGCCTTATTTCACTCACTATCCATCCATTTGGTGCAGTGACAATATTTCCTCGTCCTTTAAAATTTCACTGTATTTGCTTCCGTGTGTGTGCATTTTCTCTGTTTTGGGACCCTATGATTGACCCCATACCTTGGCGACTGTGGATACTCCTGTGAAGGTCGTGGGCACGTGTTTTCAGTGTGCTCCTTCCTGTTCTGTGCATTTACACCTGTGGGCTTCCTGGACTGCACGGCAGTTTGATTTTTGGTATTTTGAAGAGTTTTCATACTGTTTTTCACAAAGGCTGTACTAATTTACATTCTAGCCAACAAGGTTCCCTTTTCTCTGCCTCCTCTCCAGCACCTGGTATCTTTTGTCTTTTGATGATAATAGCCATTTGAACAGGTGTAATGTTATCTCACTGCAGTTCTCTTGAGAATGGTAGTGCTGAGTGCTTTTCTATGCACCTGTTGGCCATTTGTGTTTCAGACCCTTGGCCCATTTGTAAATTTAGTTATTTATTTTCTCACTCTGTTGCTGTGTGTGCTCCTTACATATTTTATATATTGACCTGTTAGCACTTGTGAGATTTGCATACATCTTCTCCCATTCTGTAGGTTGTCTGTTTCCTTTGCAGAAGCTTTTTGATTTAGTTACATTTTAATTTTTTTGGATAACTCTGCCTCTGCTTTTTATGGTTTAAATAACTGCTTGTTGTCATTTTTTGAATTTTGTATTTTCACTTTTTCTGTCCTCTTTTTTTTAAAGTTCTTTGTCTCACTTAGTATAAAAGCCACATTGCCTTCATTTTTCTCCCTGGACCTTGAGAAGCCACTTCCTGTGTGGCCATCTCTGACCTCCCTGTGACCTCGTGAATTGCGCCGGGTTCTGTGCCCATCTCATTTCTCTGGTCCTGGCTTCATTAGGACCCTTAGTGTCCTTCCCTTCCTTAACTCACCATTTCCTCTTCCTCCAGAGACGCCTTGCAACTGGTGACTTATTCAAATGTCACCTTTTCATGGAGGTTTTTCCAAACGATCTTGTTTAAAATTCTACAGCCTACTTTCAGTGATTCATTTGTTTCATGGCACTTGTTACTTTTCCCTTGTTTTTTCTTATTTTTCTTTAATTATACCCAATAAAATATAAAGTCTATTTTTATTTAGCCTTTTTAAAAAAATTACAAATCTTTAGTACTTATAAATTCTTGAACAATTCTAGAAATTCTGCACATTGCTTATAAAATATTGATATTCATTAAATACTTTAAGGAATAGTGAAATCACAACTCTCGCAAATGCATAATAAGATGAAAGGTGTTTTGATGAAAAGCCTGGAAAACTTCAAGAAGAATCAGTCTTGCGTGGGCCTCCTTCACCAGGTGGTTTATGAATTCTCCCAGCAACAACATTTTTTGGTTCCAGTGTCTATTTTGGATTCTACCATCCCAATAACAACCTTTGCATTCAGCTTTAGAACCTTGAATAGTGCTTGAATGACCAATATTAAAATTGATCGTTAATCCCCGGGAAGCTCCTTAATGACCATTCTGCAGGCAGCATTGTCTATCAGCGCTGCTCATGACCATTGAAATAATAGTTTTCAAAATATTTTGTGCCTTCTTTTTTCTTCCTTCAGCTTCTTTCAACTTTGAGGCTTACAGCCTTGAAAGTTGTTTCTTCATCATAGATAACTTATTTTTCTCTCCTGTGTACTAATAATAAAATGTATGGTCAATCTTACTGCTTTAAAATATATGGCAATATATTATTTTCAAATATTTACAAGCATATTCTTTTTCTCTATCTGTGTTGGATAATTACTGAAGACAACACAATATTCGATGTACCAACAACTGGCTGTGTCTTCAAGCAGGTTATAATCTTGTGGAATTAGGCCAATAAGTCAACTAAAGGTTGTCATAAAAAATATGATGCAAAAATGCACAGAAGCCTTCAGAAACATTTAGGTTAGAGATATAACAGAAATGAGGAAACTGAAAGTGATTCAGAAAAAGCTCCTATAAGGAAAAGGGACCTAATTTAAATAATTAAGCATTAAAAATATGAAGCAGATCTGTTACTCAGGTTGAACTGTGCGGAGGCAACCATTCCCCAGATCAGGAAAACAGAGGTGCATTTCTCTGGTATGTGACAATGCGGGGGATGCTTTTGGGGCCACCCTCCTCTCAGCACTCTGGCTTCCTTCAACAATGGCGCCTTGCCTCCTCCAAGACCTTCCACTGCAGTGGTGCCCATGGGAACAGGCAAGCCAAAGGACAGGAGCACGTAGGTTCATCCTGCTCTGGAAGTTGTGTACATGAAAATAACCAAAATTCTTTATTCATACCAGGCATGTAAGCCTGTCTTCATGCAAGGGAGGTGAAGAAATAAGGAGAAAGAAAAATAATATGGGCTATCTAGCCTGTGCTGGCTGAGGAGTCTTTTGAATGAAAGGAAAAGCTAGTAGAACCCTAGAATGGAGAGAGAGTGTGGCACGTGCAGAGTCAGATGAGGTAAGAAAGGGCACAAAACAGGGGCAAAGAGGAGATTAATCCAGGATAATGGGGCTCTGTGGCATCGTGAAGGACTTTGCCCTCACTCTAGAAGCAGATTTGCCATTAGCAAGAGTTAAGCGAGAAAGTGGTATGATTAGGAGATTCGTGGTGTTAATATTACCCTAAGCCTCTCTGAAGACAGAATGGGGGGGCCACAGGACAGAGCAGAGTGGCAGACAGACTCAGGGTGGTTTGCCTCTCTCCTCTGGATGCACAAGTTACTGTCTGAAATTAACTATGCAGCTGAGTAATCACTTCACTAACAGGGATATCAAATGGTCCTAAGGTTGCTCTGTACATACATGGTGCAGAAATTCTTTCTTGAGTCAATTCTTGCTGCTTTTCCTTGGAATGATTTGCTTCATCTGGAACTTTATCCATTATGTTTTATGTTCAGCTGTACAAAAAGAATCTTAAGTTACAATGGATAAAAGTGAATGTATGTTTTTCTCCACCTGTAATTTTGTAAATTATTATAGCACCAGCATGACAGTCCCTCAGAAGCTGGGTGCCTGGTATTCTTTCTTCCTGCTCTGCCACACTGTTCCAAGATGGCTGCTGAAGATCTAGCCATTACGTCTATGTTTTAAGTAACAAGAGATGGGACACACATTGTAAAGAGACATGCAGTATCTTCATCCCTGCAAGGAGGCTTCTTAGAAGTTCCACATCATGTACCAGATTTTGTCTGACTAATAGTAACTAGACTTTTCCACCTGCTTGAATGGGAAAGTTGTTCCTTACTTATAAAATAAAAATTACTTTAATTTGGAAATTATTTTAATTCAGAAAATGGAATTTGACAGGTGACCAAAATTCTGTGTCATTCTTCTTTCTTTCTTTCTTTCTTTCTTTCTTTCTTTCTTTCTTTCTTTCTTTCTTTCTTCCTTTCTCTCTGTACTGGGTATTGAACTCTTAACCTTGCATTTGCCAACAGGCACTTACAATGCTCAGCTAAACTCCCAGCTCTGTCGTTATTTTTTCAAACCACAACCATTATCCTTTTATTTCACCATTACTTCTAGAATAGTGTTCCATAAAAAGGTTCAGAACTTGTTTGTTGTTTTGGTAGTAAATACTAATTTGAATTAAAAAAAAAAGCCACACTCCAGGCTGGGTGGTTCCTTGTGAAAGTTTCTCTGCAGACTCTTCATAACACTCACAAACTTTGGATAAAGAAGAAATTGCTAACCAGTGACTGGGAAAACTTTGTAAAAAGTGACATTCATTTTCTAAGTTTTGCTTCTTGGATAGAACAAAGGTGAAAAGGAAATGGAAACCCAGGAGGTGAGCTCTCACCTCGCCTCTCTGCCTGAGACATGCACAGCTGAGGACCCTGAGAGGACATGCTGCGAGGCCCAGGTGGGCTGCCCCATGGTCTAGGCAGGAAGCTGGAGTTAGTAGTGGTGGAAACATAATTAAACACATTGGGGCATATGTTTAAGACCGCATTCTTCAACCATTTTTAATTAAAATTAGAGCTGGTTTGGAACTTTTGCTTCTTTATTCTTTTTATTTTTCAATGGGTCATCATTTTAGAAATGGAAAAGGCACACCGTTTCTTAGCTCTCAGATCCACCATCATCCTGGAGGTTTTGTCTAGAGATCCAGAACCATCATCCTACTAGGATCCAGTAGAAAGTGCAGTGAGCGAGGTACCCCTTGGGGACAGAGAGACATGAGAATCTCACAACACACAGACACAGACCCCACTCGGCTCTTGCAGGATTCCAGGAAGGATTCGGACTTGCATCTGTGAGAAGATCAATCCTGGAAGAGGAGCTAGAAATGCAGATTTTCACATGAAAGTCATTGGTTTTTAAAATCATTGTCTTAATTTAACAATTAAAGAAATAATATATGAATAAAAATCTATCTCTAGGTCTCTAAGATGCCAAGTTATTCTAAAATCCAATCATTACCTAAAAATAGCAGTATATTTGCTGAAGCAGGTCAGGTTATTCTTTTCTTAGGTTGAAGGGCTCACTTTGTAAGGGGAATAAAATATGACTTTAGAGATAAAGTCCCCCAAGAATATGGAAATATCTATGACCAAAGGGCTACTCTCTGAAGCTCATATTTGAGGAGATACTTGGCTGGAAAAATGCTTTGCCTCTGAGGGCATTTTCCCAATGAGCTCTCCCCTTGTCTGGATGGAGTGACTGAATTTTTACATAATTATAACTGAGAAAAGTTAATTTTTACAAACATTGTCAAAAGTTTGCTTACCGTAGATATTCAGGAAGCAGGGAAGAGGTAACAAGAAACCTCTTACACAGAAAAGCAGCTAGCCTGCTTTAGAGCCATAGTAGGACTTTAAAAATAGAAACCAGCTAAGGTCTTGTCACGGGGAACATTGCAAGGACTGCCATGCACTGACAACTCGCAGGAGCAAAATAAGGGATTTCTGGTGTCTCTCTTCCTCTTCTCCCTTTCTCTCATTTTTCCTTTCTAATAGTGTATTTTCCAAGAGTCATTGCATATTTTTAAAATTTCACCACATTCATGCATCAATGTCTTCTTCTTCCTTTTTTTCCAGCTTCAGGACACAGGGCTGGGTTTGTTTTTTCAAATAATGGAGGTCAGGGATAAGCCATAGAGGTTATGGTCTTGCTCTGTGAGTTATGCTCATGTTTTATTCCCCAGCTGATTTCAGTTAGCTGAGCACCAAGTCCAGGATTGCATCTGTAATCTGCAACAGCAATTTCACTCATTTCTCCAGTTTTATCTTTCTTCATTTTATACATGTACCATTCTGAAATGTACAATTTTCTTTAAATCTATAAGAATCAGTATCTAAGGCACACTATTAAACAGTTTAATAATTTTAGCATGACTCTGTATAGAAAACTAATATTCCAGAACTGAATATTACTCATGTTTATTAACTTGAATTTGTTATAGTAGTGCTGATATTTACTTATTAATTGTATTTTTAAACTTTTATTGTCTAGTTTTCCATCTGACTTATTCTCACTCCATAGAGAAAACCCTACTAAATATTATGTGCCATTTCCTTTTTTCTCCATCTCACTAGTGAATAATTACCTTTGAATTATTTTTTTCTGAAATCTTATAAAAAGCATAGAAACAGTTAAGTGTTCTGTTATTATTAAGGGCATTCTTCAGTCCCATTCCATGTGTTACCTGATAGATAAAGAATGAATAAGGCACTAGATAATTGTAAAACATATTTATTCAATATTAAGGTAATGAAACCTATCTTCGTTGTTTTTCTGGTTGCTGAGACAAAATACCTGATGCTCAAAATTAAGAGAGGAAAGGTTTAGTTAGCTCACAGTTTGTAGAGGTTTCAGCCTATAGCTGGCTCCATGGCAGGGTGGCATGGCAGAGGGGTAACTGCACAGCAAGGGAAGACACTAAAAGCAACAAGAGAGAAGGAGGAGAGAGAGACAAGCATCTTTCTGTCCCTTACATTGTATCCAGGCTACTCCTCCTAGGGTGAGTGTAGCACTCACACCCTCAATCCCAGCCTTGGTCCTTGAATAGATCACAAACTAGATTCAGCCACCTCTGAAAAAGCCTAAGACTGCATGGGGCTTTGGGGGTGGGGAATCTAGACCCACAACATAGCAACTCCATTCTTACCCTGGACAGAGCATCACTGTGCAGGTCCTCCTGAAGAAGGGCACGTGAAGGGAATTCAGACTCCTGTGCTGCCCCCAGGCAGTAAGGTCAGAGTCTCTGTAAGTTGCCAACCAACACAGTAGCTGTGGGCATGCTGAACATTTCCACACACCTGGCCAGCCCTCATTCCCAGCAGAAAGGCCAGCCACATCCAGTCACGCCCAGGAGACCTGTTGCAGGTGACCTTTCACACTTGTCCTGCATTCCTGTCATTAGGAGTCAGCAGATCTCCCAGCTCGGCAGCACTTGCTGACAGCCTGAGCATGTGAGCAGCCTGTGGTTCATGGCACAGCAGGCTGGCTGTCCTCTGCCAGGTGTCCTGGCACCATCTTGCTCCTCCTCAGCCTATGCCACCATTCTTCGTATCTCACCTCGGGCTCCAAAGTTCCTGCTCTCTGTCACCATTTCCTCACTTCCTGACATGGGTTTTGGTTCATGCGTTTTAGGCAAAGACATGGGACTCAGATTGTTAAAGAACAGTGTCCAGCAGGCATGACTGCAATGCCCCTCTAATCCCTGGACTGAGGGGAATGTGAGCATTTGAACTTGCATCATCCACTGGAAAACTCTTCCCTGTCACTTCCCTTGACACTTTGGCAGAAGCAGCTGTAATATGATGACTTCCTCTAGAAAACCAGTTTAATTCCTGTGAGTGATGAAGCTAGAACTGGTCAACAGAAACAAAATGTAGACCCCTCCTTTGTGTCATTTAAAGTTTTCTAGTAGACATGTTTAAAAAGAAATCAAAAGTGACTGGTGGGACAAACTTAACAATAAATCTTAAATGTCTATATCCAATGTCTGACAATTCCACTACATAATCTACATAAAACTTTATAATGATTTATTTCACATTTTGATAATAAAACTTTTAAACCAGGTATCTATTCTATGCATTTAGATATTTTTATCTGAAATATTGATCTGTATTTATATTTCATAAACTTGTATCTGAAGGGGTAGATTCCATGGCACAGATTGCTCTGGGCACGCTGAAGAGTTTTCCAGTGGATTAATGAGTGTCAGATGCTCATGTTCCTTTTAGTATTTTTAAGTAATAAGTTGATAACATGCGAATATTTATATTTGCGAATATAAATATTGACAAATACATCATTTATAAGTCAGGCACTGGCACTAAGTCTTATGACGTATATTAAAGATAAGTACTGTATTTTTTACTTTTCAAAATTTTAAGTAACTGATCTTTGTCAGGTTTTTATTATCCCATCAGAAATTTATCTGCAGATCAGCTAAAAATCTTTTTTATTCTTGTAAATACTTCAATATTTTTCTTCATAATTTTATAAAGTTTGAAATAATACTTTCTTTTGCCATCTCTCTGTAAAATATTTTGTCTTTTGTTGGCCAAAATGTCAAGCTCGAATAATACAGAATCCATTCAACATTCATTTGGGGGTATTTAATTCATATTTTAAATCAATAATATAGTCAGTTTTTGGTAGATGAGAGGAAGTGTTATACTACAGATGTGAAAATTTATCTTTTAAAAAAGGCTATTAAGATAAAGTTAATATGCAATATAGTGCATGTGTTTAAAAACACAAAATTTTAAAATCATGGAATGCATGTAAACCTATGAATCAACACCACAGGAAAGATTTGAGCATGTTGGGCACCCTCAGAAGGGCCTCTAGTGCATAAATAAGTGAACATAACTGTTTGAATAAAACTTTATTTAAAAAAATGGAAGCATGGATATTGCCTGCTGGGATGTAGTTCTACAAATGTCAACCTCTGTTCTAAGGTACACGTTTTAGAAATTTATATAAATGATATGCAATTTGTATTTGTATTTTGGTCTGGATTATTTCATTCAGAAGCTATTGTGGAATGTTAAAAATATTCTAAATTAGATTAGTGTGGTGGTTTTGAGCAATTCTGTAAATACACTGGAAGCCATTAGGTTATATATATATACATAACCTAATGGCTTTATATATATATGTATAGGTTATATATATATACATAACCTAATGGCTTTATATATATATGTATATATATAAAGTGAGTAGAATGGATATTGTTAAATTATATCTCAGTAAAGCAATTAAAAATGAATTTGAGATTCATTAGCATTGTTGCATTTACCTATAGTTTATTGCTGAGAACCACTGTTTCCATGGCTATCCCATAAATAGTGTGGAAGTTCACCTGTTAAGTGACACTTATGTAGTTCCTAGTTTAGGGCTATTACATATGAGGTTATTCTAACATTCATGTACATATTTTGTAGGCATATGTTTTCAGCAAATAAGTCATGAGATTCCATTATACATGGTGAACATTTTAAGAAATTAGCAAATTGTTTTCAAATTAGTTATTTTACATTTCTACCAAAAATGTTTAAGGATTTTACTTTGAGAAAATCTTTTATGCAGTCTTCACCATTTTAGCTACTCTAGTGAGTAGGTAATTATATTTAATGCTAAAAAGTTGTAATGTTGAACATCTTTCCCTTTGCTTATTTGATTATTTCAGCATCTCTTTACTTATCTACCACATCAATATCATTTTTTATGAAGTGGCTATTAAATATCTTATGCTTTTCTATTAAGTTTTTGTTTCCTTATTAGGAAAGTTTGGCAATTCTTTATGTATTCTGTATAAAGGTTCTGTCTTATATATTACATGTACATACCATATTTTATCCCACTCTAATTGTTATGGCTTGTGTCTAGATGTCCCCCACAAACTTCAAGCCTTCTTAGGTATTTTTGGAGGTGGCTGAATCTAGAGTGAATGACTCTGGGACTAAGAGTATATATATGGTTACTAAATCAGTCTGCTGGTTGGCTTGACACTACCCAAATCTCAGGAGTTTAGATACAATATAAAAGATGTGGAAAAATTCTGTTAAACTCTCGTGTTGCTTTTGCCATCTCCTGCCTGTGCCAATGTTTACCCCCTGCCATGAACCACCCTGCCTTGGAGTCAGTTGATTATAAACTGAAACCTTTGTAAACTGTGAGCTAAATAAACCTTTCCTCCCTTGAATTTTGGGTGTTAGTTACTTTGTCTCAGCAATGAGAAAACTAAGACAGTAGTATATCTTTTATTCCTTTCAATGGAGTCTTCTACATGTTCTTTTATGGATGCTTACTTTGTTGCTGTGTCTAAGAGATATTTGTCTAACTTAAGGTCTCAAAGGTTGTCTTCTGTATTTTCTTCTAGAGGTTTTATAGTTTTAGGTTTTATACTTAAACTCATGATCCTTTTCGAGTTACTTTATTTGCATTTGGATATTGACTTATGAATAGCTACAGATGGATTCTCCACTGAACACTCTGCATATTTGTTGAAAGACCCTTATATATTGAGTCTATTTCTAGAAAGCATAGTCTCCTTTATCTATCTATTTGTTATTTGTGTGCCATACCACACTATCTTTTTTACTGTAGCTGTATAATAAAATCTTTTGAATTTTTCCTCCTCAAAGTTGTCCTGTCTTTTTTTAGTCTTTTGCATTATTTCTATATAAATGTCAAAAGGGGCTTGTCAAATATGTGTAAAAAAGTCACTGTGTGATTTTTATTGTATGTATAGATCAATTAAAAATAGACAGAAAAATACTGAGTCATCTAAGCCACGAACACAATGTATTTCTCCATTTACTTAGATTTACCTTAATTTCTGTTAGCACTGCTTTTGTGTTTTGATACAATGGTCTCTCACCCTTTTGCTGTGGTCTTATTTCACATTCCTAATACCATTGTATGTGGTGTGTCTCTATCACTCTTCTCCCGATCTCACTCTGATCCGAGGTTATCATGCTCTCCATAAATGGAGGGGCCCATGTAGCAAGTAACTTCATTCTCTCTAGTCAGTCAGTGGGTACTTGAGGCCTCACTGTATTTAGATGGACTTAGAAGCAGCAGCTCCTGCCCTAGTTAGGAAAAGAGGTGACCACAACCCCTGCAGAGACCTGGAGTTAGAGGCGCTCAGCCCGGTCATATCTCATTACACAGCCACAGCAACCAAGATGACAAATAGCTGTTGCTTTCACCCACTAAATTTTGAAATGATTTATTACAAAATAATTGACATATTTACAATGGTTTACATTTATGTACATATTTTTATAACTCATACTATCTGCATAATATATTCAAATAAACAACTTACAGTTTTGCACTGACACACAAATTACAATTGGAACTGACTCAATCAGCTGATAGTCAATAGTTGTGATCTGTGAAGTGGCCTGACAAAGGATCTAGTTATATGTGACACTAGAAATAACACTCAGACCCACAGTAACATCTTATAGGACACAGCATTTCAAGTGAAGCCTGGTCCCACCTTAATAACGAGCTCAGGTTTAATGTTTAAAATATTTTACCCTGTTTCTAAGTTTAAATTAAATAAAACTCTATGCGATTTTAATCAGCCTCATGTTTCACATTTCATGTGCTTGGTAGTGACCAAGGTACTAAACAGTGTAGATACAGAATGCATTCTGCTAGGTTAAACCATCAAATTGATGGATGGGTCGATATGTGGATATGATTTTTTCCCAGATCGTACGGTGAGACAAAGACCGACTCAGAGGCTAACTCCATGTCACATATTTCCTATCCCATATTGCTGTGGTTTGATTCAGCCCGCTACTACTCTCTTGTTTATACTTGCATGGTAATAAACCAGTACCTCTGCCTCATATAGAAAAAAGGAATTTCAAATTTGTATCACCTACAAAAAGACAAAGTGATCAGGGCTAAGAAGGCTAAAAGACAATGATGGACAGATGCAATTTTCAAGAATCTTTCTCTTTGGAAAGGACATAGGCAGATGTTATAGGGCTCACAAAGGCTAATATTCCAAGGTAAAAAGACAATTTGTCTTACTCTTTGTGTTCAGCACTGCTCTTTCTGAGAAAGGATTTCACACACAGGTTGAGTCTCTCTTGTTCAGGTCAGACTTTAGAGTGCTCATGGCACTAATTTAATAGTAAGAGAACATGGCTGGAATCCTCTAATGCTATTCATCTCTAGGAAAAAGGCAGCGCATCACAGTTTAGTGCCTTCAAGGCACTGTCTTATTTGGTCAGATAGGCATTGTTTAAAGAATGCATCGACACTGTTCAGTGCCAAAGCTGTTGAGGTAATCTGTTTGGGTCATAACCACATGGGGAATGTAAAGATAAAAGTTATGAGTTTTAAAAAATAAATTTTAGGAGAGAATATTTTTTCCTTTTCTTTAGCTATTTTAATCAACATAGTGCCAACATTTCTAGGTATACAAATAAATGTACAATACTCGCCAGAGAGAAACAAGTCATTATATAGATTTGAATGCACAACATGGCAGAGTTTCTTTAACTGAAATCAACTGACACACGGAATCCTTTATTGTGGTTCACTAATTAAAAAGTCTAGATTTAAACTGGGCCACAGTTCAGTTTTTATAAATTGACTTTCAAGCTCATTTATATAATGAAGGCTTCCCTCTTTACTTAACCAGGGGGTGACAGAGGGCAGGTAGACTTCAGTGAGGGTTTGGGAACAGGGCTGACTGCCCCATTTCCTTCCACCTGGTCTCCCTAGCTAAACCCTGCTGTGCCTCCAGCAGGGAGGCCCCCTCTAGGACCACAGAGGTTTGCTTCTCACATGGTCCCCATACGCAAGAGCTGTGGCGACCTTGTCTTGAAGCTGCACTCCCTCAATCCCTCTGCCAGTATTCTCAGCACTTGTGAATCCTCACAAGATGCATGGAAAACTCCAGATCTTCCCCGTCGCCTCGGGACTACAGTGAGGAGTGAGGCGTGACACATGCGCAGTGGGTCTCAGGCACTTCCTTCCCGAATCACACCACCTTACTGTTTCCAGCCTATTCTGTCCAGTTTTGGCAAACGATGCCCCTCAAGACGTTTTCTTCTAGCATTCCAAACCAGAGTGGGATCTCAGCTCTTCTCTGCTTTACTTTCTCCCCTCAGCTTAGTTGAGATTTTTATCAATTTACTCTGCTATGTGGTTACTTAGCTATCCCTTAATAATTTATAAAAGGCCTTTCTCCTTTTTGGATTTTGACCCTTTTTTAAAAGAGATGATAATATTTTTCTATGCTAGCTACAAAAATGAATTTCACTGTTCCAGTGGGTTGGAGATCTCAGGACAAGTGGGTGGCAGGGACATTGTGAAGAAATAAATGTCCTGGACCTCCTGACAGGTCTCCAACCGGCCAGAGCTTGGAGAAAGACCATGTGGGGGTCATAATGCAACAAGGTCAAATCTGGGAAGTATGGGTTGATTGCAACCCCTCCCCTCATGCTAGAAAAATATGTACCTTTTCCCAAGAAACTGGCCCTCAACAATTACAACAGATGTGGGAATAGAATGCTGAGCACGAACTGATAACTATAACCAGAGTAACAGGGTTCTTTTCTTTGTTTTTATTTCTAGAAGACAATTTTAAAGCAGAAAAAATAAAGTACCTTCTTTAAAGGAGGGATTTAGTCTTGCTACCAGTAACATGGGGGCTTTAACATCTAGCAAGGTAAATTACAGGAAGTAATGATAAATATTTTACAAATATTTAAAATACACACACACACACACACACACACACATTCCCCTCCACTCAAATGAAGGCTAAGCTAGCTAATTTCTTCTGCCGTCTAACTTTGTGGAGTAGATGCATAATTTTTCACTTAGGGTCTTCAAGTTTTGTAAGCAACTTTGCCACTCATTCTGCTAAAGGAGTCCAGGGTTATGAGTCCTTTTTTGCATGTAATCTCACAACCCATGTTCCTGAATGACAGGAATTAGCAAATTCTTTCAGGGTGGTTATCAGCTTTGGTACCAACTCTTAGATGTGGATTCAGGAATTCATTCCGTTTTTGTTTGCTGTGAACATTCCTTCCTTTCTGATGTGAACTGAAGACGTGGTGTGTGTGTGTGTGTGTGTGTGTGTGTGTGTGTGTTGAATGTTTTGCAGAAAGATTTCAAGATTTTTGGCCATCCATATCCTGAAAAGCACAAGGATTCCTTTCTTTTCTTACCACCTATTTCTTTCACTTCACAGGCAGAGCTGTTAATGTGTTGAGAACAACACAGAGTTCTTTTGTGCTGGGGAGTAGGTATTTTATAAACATTCCCTCTGAGTCTTACTTTCTATAAAGAAGCCTACCAAACAGTATTTTAAGGAAAGACAGTTTTGATTACAAAATAGATTTCTGCAACATTTGTGTTTTTAATACTACTGTTAACAAGAGTTTTAACAATGCTTTTGGTTTTTCTAATATTTTTCAAATAAACCATTAACAACCAATGGAGCAATCATTTGGTCTGTGTCCTTCATTCAAAAGCGTTTTTTAAAAGTAATTTTTTAATAGACTCCATCTTCATCAGAGTTTTGCTTTTCTCCCATGCTTGGGTTATACTCAGTTAACTAAACCAAAACTACTCAGTGGAGGTCAGAAGAATAATGTCCATCAAAAATCTACTATTCACCTCCAACAGGGAAAAATACAGATAATGGCACATTTGGAAATTTTTACAGCAGCTTGACTTTGCAAAGATATCTATGAATGCAGTTAGTGGGTCAACCATGACAAAATCATGTCAAGCTGGCATAGACTCCTTGTGCTGATGGAGAACTCTCTGTAACTCATTATTTGACCAGTGCTGTGAGATCAGTACACAGAAAGGAAACTTACATCTGTCCATTCAGAATGGGATTGGGGACATAAAAACTGGTACCTTATAGGCAATAGCCTGAGAAAAACTGGCCCAAGTAAGAATGTACATTGCATAGTATATTCAGATTCAAATAGATTTTGCTGGAAGTATATACTGTTACTGAGAATATGTCATGGATAAAGCCCAATTCTAAATTTTTCTGTCTCAGTGGCCTGTATTTTCAATCCAAAATTGTGTATCTATATCCTACTACACACACCAAGGGTCACTTTAGGGAACTAATAAGATATTCAAGCTATGAAGATAAACCTCTTCCTTGTTCTGGAAATGAAGCTGATGTGCTGCTATCTGCTGATAACTGGAGCTGCTATGCTGCTTGAGGCAACCAGCTGGCCGCCACTTAGAACCTGGTGTCCTGTGAGAGCTGGGAATCTCAACCCTCAGCAGATAATGCATGGTTCCAATTCCCCGCTGCACTATGCAGCAGCCTGGTGACATCAGGTCAGTTATTTACACATCTGATTCATTTTCCTTCCCTACTAGTAGGTGTGATTCCATGCCATAAAACAGCCCATAAAGTTAATCCTCATTCTTTGCACTACTATTTCATGAACCAAAATGGAAAAGAATGTTGTGGTAATCTACATTTTGGGCCAGCACACACTTTTTAAAAAGCCTTAATAGTAAGTAATAATTGAAAGCTGAGAGAATAGGTATCTTTATCCTCTTTCTTTTATTTTCCCAAGACAACAGTTTTTTCCCCAGCTCTTCACTGTTCTACCTGAAGATTCCAGTAACATTGCTCACCCACATATTTGAATAATCTCCCTCATCATCCTTTTTTGCACTCCACACATTGATTAAGCACTTGCTAGGCTTCAGTAGTGATACTGTCTCTTGGTAGAAATAGAGGCGTCAAATACTGACTCTGCTACAAGAAGCCCAGACTGTAATTTGGGCCACTGTATATGTATCAATATTATGAACGTTATGATCAATCCACAAATGGATGGTAGAACCCTAAAAAAGGGAAGCCCCGAAATTCTGCATGGGAGGATTATGAAATGTTTTCGAACATAGGTGATGTTTCTGGTGATCATCAAAAACAGATGACTTGTTCTCCCAGAGGACGGGGGGAAAACAGATGGTGAAAGATTTCTTGGGTAAAGCCAATTCTAAGTAGGTACATAGAGTAAAAGTTCCATTTCGGAAGAGCATTTCTTCTGAGAAGTTCTATTTCAGGAGCTAGAGGCAAAAAAAGAAATAAAAGAACACAACTATCACAATAAGACCCAAAGCCCTACCAAAATAGTACCAATGTTGGGACTCAACATTCCCATCTGGATTTATTTTCCAGGAAAATCTTTTGATTCTCTTCATTCTATTTACTTCACTTTGCAGGAGTCAAAAGAAAAAAAATCATAATCAATGTGTTAAATGTCATAAAATGAAAAGAGCGGATTGCTCGCTCAGACCCGGGAAGCAACACGGAGGAGACAGCCTGGCTCAGGGCCGGAGACAGCAGCCGCCCCTGCGGGAGCGTGGCCCACAGAGACTGTGACAAGGCGGAGGGTGACAGCTCGGGGAGCAGACACCCGGGGTATGGTGAGGTGACCGAGAATTCTCAGACTTTCTTGAGTTACAGGGAAGTGCCAGGCTGCAGAAATAATTCTTAGAGAAATGAATATTCCTTCAGCAAATTATAAATGGACTATATTTAAATCTGCTTTTCACAGTTTAGGTCTAATTTCTTTGCATGGATTTTCAATAGACAAAGACCCGATGGAATAAACCATACACTTTTTTTTTTCTCATGTCACTCTCTTAAATAAATGTATTCAATTGTTTTTATTTCTCACTTATCTTCAGGCAGAGGAAGTAATACAAAGTATTATAGATACTAAAAGAGAGAGAAGCCAAAGCCTATTTCAACCATGAACTCGTGGTCTTTCTTGTATTCTCTTACTTCTAATTTATATTCACCCTACACATATAAGCACATATAGAATGCACACATGTGCACACTTCAACACATAAAATGAAAATATATTAGATACCCTGAGCTAATAGACTTTATAGCTAAATATCTATTTGAACCTCTGCCTGGAATTTAGAAAGAGAAGGGGGAAATTGTGGGTTTCAGCTTTAATTTGTGAAAAATCTTTCTGCTTGCCATACGTCACAGTGGAGAATGGAAAAGCCTTCCTCTACGGGGTTTTGTGTGACTGACACATACTGCATTTTTAATAACACAGCCTGAAATGAATTATTCAGAATTCACTGTTGTCCAGCAATTCAGTGCTGCTGTAGATCTTCATACTTCTGGTGAGTCTGTTGTCTGCAAAAATTCAAATTCTTTTTGTGATCAATACCAGTGGCCAAGATACTATCTGTTTGTCCAAGTAGAAGGCAGTGAACTAGCACAAAGGATTATAACCTATTTCAATGGACCCACAATTATGAGCCAGGATATAATGTGAGATGTCTCGGTGAATATCTGAACATATCTACCCACTTTTATTTTTATTTTTCCTTTGACGGGTAAGAATAACATTACATTTACATGAGATAAATATTCTATTTCTGGGAACAATGCAAAGAAATAGATGTTACTTCCTGACAGCATCCTTATATAATTTCAGGTAAATACCCTTACTCCTGCAAAAAGAGTCTTTCTACTTAAAGACAATTTAAAAATCATGTAAAACTTCAGGTAAGAAAAGTTTTAATCCAGACCCAGTTTGACAACTTCCAACTTTCTGAGTGGTTTTAAGTCTTTATCAAATCTGATTTATTTTCTTCATTTAAGAAAGAGGGCTTACAATAATCCTCACTGCAAAGAGTCCTGTGAGGTTCAAATGAGTTAAGGTAATATGTATGGGTGGTAAGTGATAGTGCAAAATCCCATTCAAGGGTGAATTTTGTAACTGTTTTCATAACCTATGTTTTTCTTTTTCAAAGCTTTTCCTATCACTTTGAGGCATGCTCTTAAGATCAAACGTTGTAACTATTAGTGACTTGGACTTCTGTCTCCTTTATATTTGATAATACTTTCAACATACACTCCTATAGGAACAATAGTTTATAACACTTAATAAAACTAATCAGCACAATTTCATAAGTGCTGAAAGAACCTTCATAAGAACCTATATAGAACCAGCTCATCTAACAAGATTATATGAGCTATCAACTACAATTTGATATTTAGCATTTCTGCTTGTTCCTTTCCAAAAGGGATCCTGCTAAGTTCATAATCTGAATAATTTGTAAAACTGAGCCACTTTCTACTTAGGAAAATAAATCCTACTCCATGGAATTTCAGAAAAAAATAAGTGTGGGAGCATAAGCAAAATGCTTAGTGAAAATTTAAATGAAATCTAATAACTTGTGTCTCTTGTATGGAGTTTTAAAGAAAAATATCTTTCCTTATAGGAATTATTTTTAAAATTCTTATAGTCTCTAATTAACCTTTCAGCTGTCTCCAATCTTCCTTTGGCTTCTCCTAAAACTTCCAAGGATAGGTAGGTGTCCAGGTTCCCGGGTGAAAACCCATATCATCTCCACTTGTGAGTGGGTGGCCTGGCCTCCTTCTCAGCCAGCAGGGATGGAATTCCAAGCTCTTTATTAAGAATATTCTTGCATCACTGTATTCAACTGAATTCTCTAAAGTGGCTAGATATATGTTTAATACTATATAAAATTATTTATTATTTATACTCACAGTGATCAAGTGGAACATTACATAAAAATACCTCAAATGGTGAGAAAAGAATTCTCAAAATTAATTTCTCCATGAGAGCAACAAAATTGTCAAGACTCTAAAAATTAACCAAAGTCTTCCAGCAACCTGAATATTACTCAAAAAGATCACTAAGTATCAGTAAGACCAATGCACATTTGTGACCTTTGAACCTGCCTTGCTCTTACCTCAGATTCCTGGATAGCACTGAAAGGTAGCAGCTGAATTCCTAGTCAAGCCTACAGCCCACCAACAAGAGCACTTAGCACTAGAGCTCCCTCAAATGCCTGACTGTCAACAGCTTTGTACCAGCTGTGCTGGGTACTGGTTTATGGCAGGGAATGGGGCAGATCTCTCAAAGCTGTTTGGATCTAACCAGAACTGTAGCACGTGAAGAGCAGAAAGTTCTTTCCCCATGGGAGTTTATTTAAAAAATAAGATTTGGATTCTAATTTGGCTGGTGCCTGATAAAGTAGATAAGCGTTGGAGCAAATAATAGATTGAGCAAAATAATTAAAAAGAGACCCAAGTAATGATGAAATCATAGTTTTGAAAAGGCTCCAACATATTCCTGGAAACCTAGAAGGGCACAGACACTGAAAGGTCTATGTTACCCAAGGAATTACCAAAGAAAGCCAGCAGCTCTGATGGGTCTTGAGGCACTGACCAAGCAGGAAATTAAGGTGAACGCAGAAATGTCAGCTGAAAATACACATCTGAGCAATGGCAGTATGCCCAAAACCCACACAGAACCTCTGAGAAAAACTAGATTATTGAATGGATTCTGATCTTTAAAGTTTTTGTCCAATCGTTAGCTTATCACTGAGCCTACTCAGATGACACTGAAGTGGCCACATGGTTGAGAATACAAATGTTACAGACTTCATTCATAAAAGTGAGTAACTAAACAAAAACAACTTTAAAAAGCAGGGAAAAAAATCTCATTTTCAAAGTGGCTAAATCATTTTTTGAAATGTCCATGTTTCAAAACACATTATATGACATACAGAGCAAGAATCATTCATACACAGGCAGAAAAAATATATAGCAATCAATAGGAATTGTCCCTGAATGAGCCCAGACGAGCTAGATTATGTATAGCAACAATTGAGAACATACAGTTGGAGCACTTACACTATCAGGCATTGAGATTTATTAAAACAAGAGCATTTTCAACATGATGTTGGTGTAAAAACCAGTTACAAAATGCAATAGTGTAGAAACAATGATAATCGCTTAGCATGTGACACTGCAGTGCAATTGAGTGGGAAAAAGGAGAGTTTTGTTAAATGGTGCTGGGTCAGTGCTGTACCTATAAAATAAGACAAAAGCCTTAACTTCATATACTTGTGTAAGATGAGCGTGAGCTGGATCACATACCTGAAAGTCACAGCTAAATAATCAAACTTTGAGAAGATTTTGAGATAAGCAAAAGCTACTTAAATCATAAAAGAAACATTGGTATTAAATTTAAAAATTCAACAGACACAAAGTGAAAGTGTGATGATAACTCATCTCTATTCTAGAACATGTAAAACTAATAAAAATAACCAAGATCTTAGCTAACACCATGAAGAAAGGGTGAAAGTTGAACAGATACTGCACATACACGTACATAAAAAACGGATATTAAAGTGTTTGATTAAAATGAAAAGTTTGCCTGACATCATTATCATTGAATAACTATGAATTTAATCCTTAATGGCTTCCAGTAAGCACAGGTCAAAGAAGCTGAAATGAAAAAAAGATCATTGACCAGGATGTAAAAAACTGGAACGGAACTGTATTCTATTGTCAGTTTGAGAATGCATTTGTCAAACAATTTAGAAAAATCTTTTGATAATTTCCAATAAAAGTAAGTGTGCACATACTTATAATCCAGAATTTAATTTTTAGATGTAAACACTAATGAAATTTAGAGCTTAAAGCCATAGAAAGACATATAACTTGTCTTTATTCACAATACCCCAAAACTTGAGGGAATAAATTGAAAAAATGTATAAATATGCTTTGGTTTCCTCGTAAAGTGAGCCATGAAGAAGCTATGTAGAGTGTCTTACTAGACCATGATCTAATCTAGTAGACATGACACTGAGCATGTTAATAGGGAGACCAGATATTGTACTGAGCACAGTTTTTTTCAATGAAGGCAAAATTATTCTGCAGTAATAGAGGCCAAAATAGTGGTTAACATGAGGAGAGTTTGGGACAGAAAGCTATCATGGAGACCTGGAAATACATTATTCTGGAATGGGTTTCATATATGCAGACACGTGTGAAAATATAAGATTATACACAAGTTAGTTTTGTTTAAATACTGCAGTAGCATACCTCAATAAAAAATACTTTGAAATGTGGAACTCATGTGACTTATTGATAGATCAAATTGAGAATTACAAGACATAAAGGCCAACTCAATGTTTTTTTTCCTTAGTTAAAAATGGACTTGCTGTCTATTAAAATCGAGAAATAGAGAAGATTAAAGGAGGATAGGGTTCAATTTATGGAAAAAGATTTAATCATATTAATATGGAGATATCTATTACACATTCAAAGGGAGACAATAAGTTAGAAGCTTTTTATAGGTGTGAGCTTTGGTGCTCAGACCAGAGTAAGATAAAATTCATGAGGCTTTCATTTAATTAGAATTGTCCAGAGAAACAGAGCTGACTGAGTGGGTGAACATATTCACACTCATCATAAATGTTTATTTATATACCTATATACTATAATGTGTACTCATTATAAGGCGTTGGTTCATGTGATTGTGGAAGCAGAAGGGCTCAAAAATCTTCGGTCTGAATTCCAGAGACCCAAAAGAGACAATAATATGAATTCAATTCTAGGTCTAAAGACATGAGAACCAGAAGAACCACTGGCATCAATTCCAGTCCAAACTTGGCAAGTTTTAGATCAAAGAAGAAACAATTTTTCATTCTGCTTCTGAAGATTAGAAAAGACTAATGTTCCCATTCAAACAATTATGCAGGAGTAGTTGTCTGTTATATAATCTTTCTGTTCTGTTTTTGCCTTCAATCATTTGACTACAGGCCATTTATTTTATGAAAGGTAATGTACTATATTTACTTTCCCAATTTAAGTATCAATCTCATTTTTAAAAACCACCTTCACACTCACACACACCCAGAATAATATTTGACCAAATATCTAGGCACTGTGGTAGTTAAATTGATTTAAAAAAATGAACCATCATATAAGTAAAGATTTAAAATCACAAGTCTTGATGAGGTCTCTCAGGAAGTAAAGCATGAAATATACATCCTGAGCACTCTAATGTTTGAAGACTCCAAAGATTGAGGGTTCCAACTAAAGAGATTTGGAACACATGGCCAATACTGTAAGACAACATAAGAGTGTAATCCAGCAGGTCACCTGAAATTTTCCACAAAATTGAGATTTAACAATTGTCAAAAGAGTGCATGGATGGAGAGTAATGAGAGCAGAGACTTAGAGCACAGGAGACTGAGGATTGGTCCAGGAAAGCATTGAAATCATTTCATTGTGGCTATAACAGAATAATTGGATGGATCTGAAGGACTTAGCCTCTCCTCTCTAAACTACTAAAAAATCCAAACAAAATTTATAAAGCAATTGTTTGCAGACGTTGAGTAACACGCATCACAGAATTTAATTTGTGACAAAAGGGAAATAAATCAAGTGAGTCCTATATTTCCACTGATTATCCACCTAGGGACATTTTCTGAATAAAATTGCAAGTGTAGAAACTCAAGCTGAGTAGAGAGAGGTTGGAGTTCAAGAAAGTGAAGGCTACTAAAACTGTGTGTGGAACCAGAGAGGAAGCTGCTGTGCAGAGAAGGATGTAAGGGGATCTATGCAGGATTGAATTAGTTGCTGAATACAAAACCACACGTTAAGTGAGGTCCCAAGTCTCAGCAAAGAATTTACAGAGAGCTGGAAGCTGACTGTTCAACCAGAGTACACACAGCTGGTGGCTCTAAGTCCCCACCAGCCAGCAGCATATCCAGTCTCCACCACATACCTGGAGCACTCAGCATGAACCTCAGCAAGGTACATCCCTCGCAGGAGGGCTGAACTCACCTGAGCATGGTAACTGCTATGAATACATGCTAACATCACTTACACACAGCCTTTTAAGACAAGCTAATCTTCAAGCCACTTAGTTACACTCTAGAATCTAAATGAGTGGGGAAATACACTGCTTATTCATTTCAAGACTCAATACTGTCATCTTTGAGGGGCGAAGCCTTCTAGAGTTCCAACTCAGAAATTGTTACTCTTTGTTGTAGGAGTAGATCATGGAGTTCAGGCTGTAGAATAGAATCAGCTGGGAAATTTACAGTTCTTTGAGTTATATACCACAGCAAACAAAATTATAATTGAGGAAACTCTGGACAGACAGAAACTGTAGACCTAAAATCTTTGCTCTTGTTTGTGGTTGGTGTGTCAGTTATAGTTCACTAGAGAAACAGAAGCAACAGGGAGTAAATGCATCACTATACAAGGGGATTTTCCAGATCAGCTTACAGGACAGAGAGACAGGCAAGTCTACAATGCCATTGCCGCACGGGAGATCCAGGGCATCCAGGACCTGCTCAGCCCAAGAAATTGGAAGCCACAGCACAAGAGGGACCAGGATGCAGCCCTAACCCAACATCAAAGTCCCAGAAGCTCCCTGGAGAGTGGTTGGTGTTGTTTTGGGTCAGTGGCCAAAGAGTCTGGATACCAACAGATCCATGTGCAAAGGTAACAGTGGAGAAGGACACAGCTGCTTGGGATGGCCAGTCTTCAAAAACAGGTGTCCTTCCTTTGTTCCCTGTTTATTCCATCCAGGCTGCAGGCCTATTCAGTGCCACCCACATCTGGGGTGTCTTCCCCCTCAGATTGCTGGCCTGCATGTCAGTAACCCACAGATACCTCCAGAACTGTGCTTCACTAATCCACTGGGCAGATCTTACTCCAGGCAACTGACACATCAAGTTAGCGTCACAGGGTGGGCTGGGCAGCAAGGATGTGATATGCAGGACGTGCAATAACCTCGGTCTGTCCTGCAGCAGCGCATCTGAGTTAATAGGGAAAACACCCACACTGAGAGGACTGAAGCAGAACGGATGGGGTGTAAGAATTTAAGTGTAAGCGCTGGAGGAATGAAGGTCAGGAGCAGGGAGGTGGAGTAGGAGAGACTCAGGCAGCAACCTCACTGATCTGATGCGGGTGAACAGGCAGAGCTTCAGCGGACAGCAAGACTGGGAAGCAGGAAGAAAGGCTGGAAGAGAAGCAGGGAAGCAAAATAAAAGTGGGTGTGGGTGGTCAGCTGGTCATGTGTGTGACCAGGAACCCCTGGTTGCAGTAGCTTCTGGCCCCTTCTGCTGTCACACCCAGTGGTTTGCTTCCCCAGTCAACTCCACCCTACAGCTAAGTGCGTGCTTTAGTCAGGAGCGGGAGAGTTGCAGGGACTGACAGTTGATCAGAAATGACCTGAAGGTGATGCATTTCTTTAACATAGTGTTTGGGAGGTGAGGAAACCATGATGGTGAGTGTATATGAAAATAATATGGAATGAAAAGGTTAATGAAGAAAGATATTATGAGCCATATAGACATTTTCTAGCAATTATATATGATGCCTGACGTGATACGTGTGCATTGGGCTTTCATCTGTCTTAAAATAGAAACAAGAATACAATAGAATAAAAACAGATGCTGATAATTGTCAGCTCTTTTATTATAGTTATTATGTGACAGCCATTACTCCAAATACATTACTCCCTGAAGTCTGATAACATCAAATAGCAATATTATTCCTATTTTAAGCTTGTAGAAGCTTCAGCATGAAGACACTGTGCAGTCGTTCAGTGTTACAAAATCAGCACATGGTTGGCCAGAGATAGTAGGGTTCTATTCATTGTTATCTCGCTGATGATGAGCTGTCTGGTGAGAAAAGGCAAAGGGTGTTAGAAAAGGAGAAAATATGTGAGATAAGCAGCTTAGAGGTCAACCTGCACATCAGTTACCTGGATAGAAAACTGACAGCTTCTGATTTGTATTGAGGAATTAATGGTCAACTTGAAGACCAATAGGGAATTCCTATAACAATTTTAAAAGGGATACTGGTTAAAATATGTTGAAGCATTTTCACAGAGATAGGAAATCTGGAAGGGGTCATAATTATCCAAGTAGATGTGGTATTCAGGAGTGAGAATGTTTGGGCCTCTCATTCTTTTAGGAAGAAAAATAAGTGTAACTCACAAAAGACTCAAGCCTTTGCGTACCTGTGCACCTTCGGACATGTGGCCCCAACCCTGGATGCCATTCCTTACACCTGGAATCAAAATTGACCTCAGAGACCAGCTCCTACGTGAAGACTTCCTTTTCCACTCAGTAGATTCCACCATTTCCCCTTTTAAAAGCCATTTTGTTGGGGCATTATTAACACATATAAACTACATATTTAATATATGTGACTTGATTAACTTGGAAATAAAAGATGTTCCCATGAAGTCATCACCGATATCTATGTCATAAGGATATTCATCATCTCCTGAAGTTTTCTCCTGCCCTCTTTATTGTATTTTTGGTTAGAAGCACATAGAATAGCACAATTCATAATAGCTAAATCTTGGAAGCAGCCCATATGTCCAACAACAGATAAATGGATAAAGAAAATGTGATGTTTATACACCAGGGAGCACTACTCTGCCATAAAAATGATAAACAAGTCAATTTGTAAGAAAATGGATGCACCTTGAGACCATAATGTTAAGTGAAATAAACAAGACATGCGACCTTAAATATCACATGGCTTCTCTTTTTTTAAAATTAAGTTTATTGGTACATTTTAGACATACATAATGATCACATTCATTATGGGGAATTTGCACCTGTACATTAAATATCTTGATTTGATATTTTTTCCTATTTCCCCCCTTCCTTTCAACCCCTTTCATCCTCCTTATTCACAAAAGCTTTGTTTCCATTTTGTCTTTCTTAACTCATTTTCCCTTCCTTCCTTTCCCCTCCTGCCCCTTGTTCTCCTTCCCATCCTCCTTCTTTCTATTGCACAATCCTTATTATACATTTTGGTCTTTATTTCACTTTCAGTTTCTCACACTAGAGACAATGCGATATTTATACACGTGTCTGATTTATTTCACTTAAGAGTGTGACCTCAAGTGCATTCATTTACCTAAAAATGCCTCAAGTTTATCCTTCTTGATGGCTGAACAGTACTCCATTGTATGAAAAAACACATCTTTTTTATCCACTCCACAGTCCATGGGCATTTGGGTTTTTTCTAAGATTCAACTATTACAAACTGTGCTGTGATAAACAATGGGTGTGCATGTATCACTGTGGTGTGATGCTTTTAATTCTTTTGGGAAGATACCAAGAAGGGGATGAGCTGGGTCAAACAGGACCTCTAGTCTTTGTTTCTGCGATGAATTTTTTTTTATTTTTTGTGTTGTGTTTTCTCTTATATGAAAAACACAAATTATAAATAAACAGCAAAATAAAAGCTAGATAATAGGAAGTAAAGAGGAGAAGGAATCAGGAGATGGGAAAGAAGGGGAGGGAGAAATGGAAAAGGGAGTGAAGAAAGGAATGCTGTGGTTTATACATCCTGTCAGCTTGGGAAGTCTAGAAGCTTAACCAAGTGACTCAGCAGCTCTGCCTCCTGGGGTGTAGAGAATGAGCAGCTAGGGTTCTAGTATATTGTTCATTGTGTCAGTTTGAGAAGGTCAGAAGTTTAAGTGACGCAGCGGGGGACCAGGGACCCTCGTTTGTAACATCCTCAGCCTATGCAAGAGGAGGACACGGAGATGGTGTGAGAGATGGTGGTTATTCAGAGGAGCTCCAGCTTTCGCCTTTGGCTTGGACGTTGTCTCTTGGCGTCTTGCACAGACTGGCTTCCACCTGGGACTCCTCAGCCTTCGTCGTAGACTCTTCAGTCTCCCATTGTAAATTCTTCAGTGTTCCACTACAGACCCATTGGCCTCCTGATACGGACTTGCATGGGACACTGCAGTGAGCTCCAGCCCTTGGACTGGACACTTCAACCTCTAGCAGGCCGACACCCTCTGCACAATCCTTTATTTACCTGTGTGGTTGAACATTGAAAGCCAATCTTGTAATTTCTTATACACTTGTACATCTCCTGTTGTATCTGTTCTCTAGTAAACCCTGACTGATACAAAGAATGAAGACGTGTTGTTATGTACACGTAGCAACTCTACACGAGAAATGTACACACTATATACTGCAAACATATACCAATAAAGAAAATGTTCTGAAGAAAAGAGTATTTAACATATAATGTACCTTCTTAGCAAAATTTTAGAATAAAGGTAGAAGTGTTAATTACAGGGAATTTGCTGGGCAGTGCATACAAAGGCCTTAGCTGTCTTGTGTGCTTGAATTCTGTTCTCTAACGAATGCACCTGTTTCTGTGGTGCCTCTATAGTAAGAGCTTTGCGTGTACCTCTCAGTGGCTTTGTCGTGCAGATATCTGAACTGATGCATAGGAGACGCTGCACATGCTACTCTGATTTTCCTTTAGAAATGGGAGACTCAAACTCCCAGGAGCAGGAAGCTTGCATGTTGACTGTGTGCCACTGTCACTCCCCAAGAACTGCTCTCAGCTGAACAAGAGCCTTAGCCACTTCTCAGGGAATCCCATGTCCAGTGACTGCTGGACGCAGGTGTATAAAGGCCTGGCACACTGAGAATACCTCTGCAGAGCACCCAGGTTCTAGCACTCCCTGAGGGGATTTGCTGGGCTTTTTCATTGCAACAGCATCATGGTTCAGGCTCTTCTTCTGCCAGAGCACAGTTAATAAATGCAAAGCATATGAATGTCAGGTGACCCAAAGAAATTGGCCACAACCATATGAATGCTTCTACTATTCATCTACACTGCTAGAAAGAAAAGACGATTTCCATGGAGCAACTCATGTCTAGCTAACACTGAGCGTTTCCTTTGACTTATACCTCGTGACCTATAATTTTATATAATAAATCTTGAAATAAGTAATGGCATATGTTAGTGATTTTGTAACAACTATTAGGGATGAAAAGAAACAGTCCTATAGCCCAGCATCACCCATAACAACCTTATTAACACATAAAAAGTATATGCTTAGATTTTTCATCTGTGATTTTTTTTAAAAGTCAAAGCCATTTTTATAGTCAGTTTAATGAATGCTCTTAGGATCCATCTGTATTTACTTATAATTCAGTGTTACGACTTCACTGAGTAGGCACTTTTCGGATTAACAACCATCTCAAAGGCATAGCTAAAAGACAGTTGGCTTCTGTATTTTGTATATTGTGAGGCTGATATAATGTGTTCATTAATTGAAACTGTATTTTCCTAAAATCTAAACACTGCATATGAAAAGTGAGCACAAAATCTGAACAGATTGATACTAACAACCCAGCAACAGTTGTCCACAATGCTTAAATCAGTCACTATAGTCTTGCTTCTGTTCAAAAATTATGTGATGTATTTAAAGATTTTTACCCATTTTTGCTTCCTTTAATTACCTTGTCTGGCATGTGACAGTCATTACTCAGCAGATACACAAGCATCTGATTTTGGTGCCGAATTATTATGTTATCTCTTTAAGAATGTTAAAAATAATAATTAGAGATTCCAATTAAGTCACAATTGTTTGGGTGGCATGTGGTGATATCAGTTTAAATGACTCAAATGAAATAGCAGGTGGATGAATAGGTACCTTTTATATTTGATTGTTTGCATATGTTGGAGCAAAAGCCAATATGTCAAAACTCAGTCAAAATGTCAAAAATGCTGACAAGTTGGTGTCAACATTCAATTGCCATCACTGTTAGATGCATCTTGATTTTAAAAGACGTAGTGTGAATATCTGAAAAATGCTATTATTAGGAGACCAAAGTTTAGAAAGCTTGAGACCTGATGTCACACATTTAGCTAATGAGAAACTTGGCATTTGAGCTTGGACTGGTCTATTCTAAAGTCAGTGCCCTAATATTCTATTCAGACTCGTACTGAAGAAATGCATGAATGAATGAATGAATGAATGAGTGAATCAGTGAATCAATCAATCAATCAATATGAATTTTAGATAACCAGAAAAATATCATCTAAACATTTTTCGGACCAATCAGTTGTGATCTTTAAATTCAATCCCCTATACTATTAGAAGAAAAATACAATTTTGGAAAACTAGGGAAGTGACATTAGTCTGCTATAAGTAAGAGAACAAAAAAATGATCAGATAAGCCCAGTATTTGAGACATTAAGAAATGTGAAGTGAATACAGAACAATGTGACAGTCTAAATAGAATTTTGTGGGAAACAATGTATTGAGATCCGTTTGCAAGTCAGATGAAATATTCAACTCAAAACTAAAAATTGGCATGTTCGCTCCAAAACTTTGCAGGTCACAGAACTTCTACAAGTATTTTTTAAAAGCATGCTTCATATTTGAAATGAACACAGTCATCAGAGACTCATGTGCATTTACCTTGGGGAATGTGAAAGTTAGTTATTCCAGCAAGAACTATGTGGACTGGAGTCCTTAGGCAAAGACCAGTTTCAAACTGTGGCAGATTATATTACCGACATGAATCAGGCATGTGTGTTGTGCTATTTTGCACACTGCTTAAGGCCATGAAGCTTTATTTGGAAAACATATGTTTGCATTTAGTTGGTAGATTTATTTTTTACTTATTTCAGATACTCATAACTAAAGAGACATGGTCTCTTAGTAGAATTGCTTTGCTATTTTAGCATAGACTTTAGTAATAATTTTTTAAATACTTGGTGTTATGATTCCCAGGAATTCATTGAAAATACCTTTCAAGTCTTGTCCTGTCCTATGCATAAACTTCAGATTTAAAATGAATTTATAAATTTCCTAGGTAAAAATCTTTTGATTTTAAAATATTTATCAGGAACCTTTGCACATTCATGAATGTAATGCAAGAGCTATGTGTGAGTTTGTATTAGAAATAATACTAAATGCATTTTACGGTGAAAAAATATGTATCTGAAAATATTGTTTCTTGTCATTATCTATGCATTTAAGTAAATTAAAATATAAAGTCATGAAAAATGAACTATGTTGTGTAATTCCATATAAATTAATTCAGTAAAGTATAAAGTAATCTAGTAAATAAAATCATTTCCCTCTTCAACTTTGGCAGTGTATACTCTGTGAAGTGTGAAAGCTACATGAGATGATTTTGTATGGCTGATACAGTCTGATGTCTGCTAGAATTTAGGAAGTGTTTTGTGGTCAGACATGTGCCAGCTTGACACCAAATTATACTCAATTCCACCTATCCTTGGAGGATGGAAAAATGGTTTGATTTTATAAGGTTAAAGAAGGATTTAAACTCCACAGTTATATAAATTTTTCTAGAGTTCAATATTAACAGTTGAAAAGACATTCTCAACAAACGGAAATTTGAACCAAGTCTGTCCTCACAAACAATGGGGGTGAGACTTCTGAAGGTTTCATGGTGGCTCTGCCATCTGCCTCCTTCTATGTGATGGTGGAAACCTGCTCACATCTCGAGTTGTTGAAGTCTGTTCTGCCACTGGGCTGAATTACACACAGGAGAAACTCCTGCACCATTAGACTGTTTCCATGATGAAACTTGCTGACCAGAAAGATATCAGGAATACCACAGTAGAAAGGTAAATACGGTACAGTGTGTGAGACATGTATGATTGTGACAGTTAACTGGAAGACAGGCAGTCTGAATCTTAACACACACCCATGGAATCCTTTGTCAAAGAATATTAAAATAGAAGTTCAATAACTTTGTTTATCCAATTTGCTCAGGGTATAATTGTCAAGTATATGCACATGCATGGCATGCAGTCTGAGTTTTAAAGACATTTTTATTATTAACACATTAATTGTACACATCAATGTGATCCAGGGTGGTTTTCCATGGAGGCCTAATGGGCTCTTTGATTCTATGCTTTCACCTTTCTTCCAACCTCTCTTCCCTATCAGCAGCATCTTCCTCAGTCCCTACTAATCCCTGCTCTAATTTTATGACAACATTATTATTATGTTTAATTTTTAGTTTTACATATAAGAGAGAAAATGTGATACTCGTTTTTCTGTGCTTGACTTTTTTCACTTAACCTGATGTCCTATAGCTCCATTTTGCTGCAAGTGGTAGGACTCCATTCTTCTTTATGATCTTATATCCATTTCTTTGGTTGATGACCTCATGGACTGGTTTCACAGTTAGAGTTTACAAATAATGTTGCAATAGGCATGAGCACATGGGTATCTCATTTGCATGATGACTTTATTTACTTTGGATGTTTACCCAGGAGTGGCATGGTTGGACCCAGATCTATTTTTAGTTTTCTGAAGACCATCCATACTAGTGAATGTGTTAATTCATGCTTATTTCTCTCTACATATTCACGAACATTTACTATTGTCTGTTTTATAAGAGCTATTCTAATTGTGGTGAAATCATATTTATTTGTAGTTTTGATTTGCATTTATCTCATGTTATTATTATTTGTTGGCCATTTTGCCAACAAATAATGTTCTGAGAAGTACATATTCAGATCATGATGAATGGTATTTTTGACATACCATTCAAATTTGTTTTGCTAGTATTTCATTGAAGATTTTTGCATCTATGTTCATCAGAGATATTTATCTATGGTTTTCATTTCTGGTTGTAATTTTCTGCTTTTGCTAAGAGGGTACTTCTGATCTCACAGAATGACATGAGAAAGGTTCCCTTTTATTCAGTTTTTTGGGATGGTTTAAAAGTTGATGTTAGTTACCTTTAAAAGTTGAATAAAATTCAACAGTGAAGCCATCTGATCCTAGACTTTTTTTTTTTTTTGGTGACTTTTAAAAATCATTACTTTGGGCTGGGGCTATAGCTCAGCAGCGTAAGCACCTGCCTGGCAAGCACAAGGTCCTGAGTTCGATTCTTGATCATAAAAATCGAACGAAAAACCAAAAAAAAAATCATTAGTTTAATCTAGTCACTGTTCTTTATCTTTCAGGGGTTTTTATGCCCTCATGGTTCAACTTGGTAGGTGGTACGTCTCTAGAAGCTTGTCCACTTCTTGTTGGTTTTCTAACTTGTTAACATATAGTTTTTCATGATAATCCTTAATAATACCTTGTATTTTTGTGGTATTACTTTAGTGTTCCCTTTTATTAAACTACCAATTTTAAATTTACTTGTGTCCTCTTTCACTTTTTCTTTCTTGGTTAGTCTAACTAAATATATAATCTTGCTTATATCTTAAAATAATCAAGTGTGATTTCCATTCATCTTTAGCATTTTTAGTCTTTATTTCCTTTATTTCTACTCTGATCTTTGCTATATCTTTCCTTCCTCTCATTTTGAACTTGCATTGTTTTTGACTTTCTTACTTCTTGAGATGTTGTGCATTGTTCATCTGATTTCTATGTAGGGACTTATTTCTGTAAACTTCTTTCTTAGCACGATTTTTGTTGTATCTCCTATATTTGTGTATCATGTTTCTCTCTTATTTTATTTTGAAGAAATTCTGTATTTCCTTTTTTATTTCTTCAATGATCCACTGTTCACACAAAATATGTTTTTCAATCTCAATGGATATATATATAATTGATAAAAATTTCTTTGGTTATTGACTCCATTTATTATGATCAGAAAATATAGGATAGTTCAATTTTTAAAAATTTTATGATTTGCTTTGTGACCTTAAGTATGCTCTATTCTAAAAAAACTTCTATGCAATGATGAAAAGAGTATGAATTTCACAACTGTTGGACAAACATTCTATAAATATTGAGTTCTTTTATTCCATAGGACTGATGTTTGTGTATATTTTTTTGTTGGGATCATCTGTCCACTGATGGGGCTTTGGAATCCTCTACTCTTATGTATTAAAACTTATATTCACTTTAGATCTCATATTGTTTGTTTTATAAAATTGGATGTTTTGATGCTTAGTATATATAGCATTACCATACCATTATCATATTGCCATGTTGGGTTGATAATTATATAGTGACCTTTTAATCTACCTTTTAGTTTGCTTAAATTATATCATGTCAGAGATAAATGTAGATGCTCTTGTTCACATTAGATTTCCAATTGTTTGAAATATCATTTTCCATCCATTCACCTTTATTTTCTGTGTGACTTTAGTGGGGAAATAAATTTCTTGTAGGGAGCATATTAGTAGACCTATTTTGTTTTAAATTTTATTTAAAGAGAAAAAAACAGAAAAAGGGTAGAAATAATACAGAATTTCAAAAAAATGATAAACAGTAAGAAATCATTAGTTGATAAATTACATACTGTCCTCTTAGAAATAGTTGTTCAAGTTAAAAAATTGAAGCATACAAAGTAGACATTCAAACAGTGAGACTTCAAACAGATCTGTTCAACGATCCAACAAAAACTTAGTAATATGGTTATCAATCCTATACACTTAAACATACATGCAATTATATCTTTTATAGCACTTCCTTTTCATCTCTTTTTTACAATAGCAATTACACATTTTGGTTTTTTTTACTCCTACATTTCTTATTACTTTTTACACTAGAGACACAATGTGATATTTATAAATATGATTCTTATTTATTTCACTAATGAAGATAGTCTCAAGTTGTCTCCATTTACCTAAGAAGGCCTCAAGATCATTTCATTTTTATAGCTAAGTAATATTCCATTGTATAACAATACCACATCTTTTTCATCCACTCTGCGGTTGATGGGCATCTTGGTTGTTTCCAAGATTTAGCTATTACAAACTATGCTACTATGAACGTGGATGCACATATATCACTGTGATATGACCTTTTCAGTTTTTCTGGGAAAATACCCATGAGGGGAATAGCTGGATTGAATGGAACTTCCAATCCTAGTCTTCTCAGAATTCTCCCTATGGATTTCCATAGTGGTTGCACCAGTCTGCATTCCCACCAACAGTGGAGCAGTGTTCAACCTTTCTCCAGAGCCTTGCTAACATTTGTTATCAATTATTTTCTTGATGGCAGCTATTCTTTCAGAGTGAGATGAAATCTCAATGCTGTTTTAATTTGCATTTCTCAAATGACCAGTGATGGTGAAAATTTCTTCATATATTTAATTGCAATTTGTATATCTTCCTCTGAGAACTGTGTGTTCATCTCAGATGCCCATTTTTGGAGAGGGTTTTTGAATTTGGGGGGCTTGATGTTTCTCAGTTCTTTATGTGTTCTGGATATAAGTCCTTTGTCTGAGGAGTTGTTGGCTAAAATTCTTTCCCACTCTGTGGGTTTTCTTTTCATTCTGTTGGTGACTTGTTTTGAAGTGCAGAAACTTTTCAACAATATGAGATCCCAGTTGTTGATTCTTTAAAGTGTTTCCCGTGCAGTTTGCTTTTGTTCATAAATTCTCTGCCTTCCTCTCTGTCTCCAAGACTTCTGCCTACCTTGTCTTCCAGTAGATTTAGTGTTTTGTTTTAATATTTATCATACCTTTTAAAAAACCAATGCATTCTGTATCTTTTAAGTGAAGTACATAATATATTTATATATTAAGTTCTTGTTGATAGATAAGGACCTACCTCTTTTATTGTATTGACTTTTTTCTAGTTGATTTAAATATTATTTTCTTCTTCTCTTAGTCTTATTTGTGGTTTGATAGTTTGCTGTATTACTTTTGATTTTTTTCCTATTTTTTGGCATCTATTCTAGAGAGATTTATTCTTTCACATGCTATTAGTATGATGTTTATCTTTCTCTCATTTCTGGACATAGGACTCCTTTATTATCGGGGATCTGGCCTAGATCCCCAATCTCTCAAACAAGTGTATGGTGAAGGCTTAAATAAATGAGGCAAGTGATATGATTTTAGGGCTCCAGGAGGATCAAAACCCTCTGCAGAGTTTGAGACTCTGGTGACTAAAACAAGGTATATATCTGGGTGGCCTACATTTATTTTCTTTCAGACAAGGAAGGGTTAGAATGGAAAACAGGAAACTGAACAGACCTTGGGAGTAGGTCAGGGACTTTGCCAAGTAACAGATTATGTTTATTTTAGCAGATTATGTTTATCTTCTGTTAATTTCAGAGAAGTATCTGAGGAGAAGATTTCCATGTTGCATTTCACTGGGAGTGAAATGCTTGTCCCTACCTTCTTTATTTAGTTGATTGAAGTTGGGTCCAGGTTTCCTCAGCTGTGACCTTACCTTACCCTTTGAGGCATCTCTTTGTTCTTGGGTCAGCCATGTCCTGGCCATGCTGCAGCCCTGCATGTATGTTCAATTTCCAGTTTCAAGGGCTCCTAAGATTTTAGCACTTTTTATAAGGATGGACATAAACTTCTTTAGTTTTCACTGGTCATGGGAAGACTTGTTGAGAATGGAATTCTTTGTTGTTTGTTTTCTCTCAGGTCTTGAAGCATACAATTCCATTTCCTCCTGCTCTGTAGCATTTTTGATACATATGTTGATACTGTAATGTGGATATCCCTAAATGTAAATTGGAGTTTTGCTCTTGCAGATTTTAGAATTTCTTCTTTATTTTGTACTTCTGGCAATTTGCTTATCACAGACTGTGGTAAAGATCTTTTCTGATTATGTTTATTTAGTGTCATATAAATTTTGTGTACATGGATGTTCTTATTTTTCCAAAGATTAGGGACATTTTTTGCTATCATTTCATTGAATAAGTTTATATGAGAGTAACATTTTTTCCTTACCTTTGGGTATTCTGAAAATGCAGATACTTGTTCATTTAATAATGTTCCAAAGTTCGCAAATGTGTCCTTCATATTGTCTCTTCTCCTTTCCCTCCTTTCCCTTCACCTTTATTCTTCTTATCCTCTTTCTCCTCTGGCTTCTTCTCCTCTTTCTTTTCCTCCTTCATGTCTGTCTGGTACAAAACACATGTCTTCAAATTCAGATAGCTTTTTTCCTAATCTAGCTAATCTGTCATAGGATTGCTCAAATGTATTTTTTATTTTACTCACTGAGCTCTTCATTTCCATTATTTCTATTTGATTCTTTTTAAGAAATTTCTATGGCTTTACAGAATTTCTCAATCTTATCTTGTATGTCTTATTTACTGATTGAGCTTTTAAAAATCATCTAAAATTTCTTTTCCAGATATTTTATTTATTTCAGTATCTTCATAATCTGTTACTAGGGAGTTATCTTTTGAAGGTGTCATATTAACATTTTTCATATTGCTTGTGTTCCCACATTAAGATGTCTGAATCTAGTGGAGTAGATTTGTCTCCCCATCTTATGGAATGACCTTTGTAAATGGCTATTGCCTAACATTTGGTTTATTATTTTTGGTATTGTTTTATTATGAAGTATTAGCTTTATTGCTAGCTAGAAACTGTATGTGACATCCTTGTGGCTTCTTGAGATGCTGTTAGTGATCTTGGCCCCAGAGAATACCATATTAGTGTCAGAGAGACTCACAATTTGTCAAGCACATGTGGGGATACTCTAACAGTCCAAGGAGATGAGGTTGATATAGTGCAATGTACTGTGAACCTATTTCAACAGTGGTAATGGTGGCTCCCATTGAGTGATGAGGGCTATTTCAGAGACTATTAATATTGGCTCTGTTGGTTGGTACTGTGACACTGGCTGCTCCAGTAGTGGCAAAAGGCCTTGAGAACTTGTCCTCCATCCCAATTAATTTTAACTGTCAATATAACTGGATGAAGAGACTCCCAGAAAGGTGGATCATGCAATACTGTCACTAGTGAGTTTAGCTACTGATGTTCATAGCTGAATGTGCTGTAGGAGGTTAGAAAAGGTGGTCACTCAGGGACATGACTTGTGAGGATATATCTCTCACTGACATTTTTTCCTCTATTCTTTTCTTGGTCAACAAGAAATCAGCAGCTTTCCTCTGCTAGGACCTTCTACCATGATGATCCTGCCTTGCAATTACACAGCCACAGACTGAAAGCTCTGAAACCATGAGCCTAACAAACCATTTCCTCCTGTAAATTGTGTATGTCAGACAATTGTCTCAGCAATGGGAACACTAATCAATGCATCCTCTGGCAGACAGTGGAGCTTGAGTTTTCCCAGAGAGCATCAGCCCCTCCTCTCTGGCACTCACATCCAGTCATACCAGTGGGTTATGGGAAGAATGCAGAGGTGACAAGTGGTGGGGCCTAAGTAGGGGTGTAGGCAGAGTTAGTGGTCATGCTTCTCTGATGCTCTCTTGAGCACAAGTGGACTGTGATTGAAATCAAGCAAGGTTCATCTCCTGCACTGAGAGTCATGGGGTGGAGTATAGCTGGTGCCAGGTAGTTTCTCTCTGGAACATTTTAAGCTGTTGTCCTGGGAACAGGGTAGCAGCTAGAGCCAAGGTGCCATTCAAGGTTACCCATAACTATGGCAATAATGGAAGCACAGAATTCTTTTTCTGTTCTGTGAGCGACAGCTTCCCACATGCAGCACTGGGTGGGTGGCAGTAACCACATGGGTTACTCTTTTATTTCTGAATGAGACTAGGCTTGCCCTTGGCCCCATCCTTCTGCTTGGCACCCTCCACTCCTCTTTGTGCCAAGCCTATTTCATCCAGTGCAACACTCATGGTGAGTTTTGTCTCCAAGATGGTTCATGTGGTTTCTCCCTGCTGACCCGGTGCAACAGGATGTCTGTGTAATCTCAGAGGTTGGGAATATGCTGAGGGTCTGACCTCAGAGCAATCCAAATTCAGTTCATGGGCTTCTTGCAACATGGCTCCTGGCTACATCACCATGGGAGTTTGCTAGAAGATGATCTGAGCTCCTTTTCCAAAGCAAGGTTCCTGTGTTTCTCTCTTTCACTCTTACTCCTGCAGAGGGGACACTGCTCTTTACTCTGCTGTGGAGCTAAGGGACAGAGGCTAGGACATTTTGCTTCTCTTACTGGGCAGTTGTCCCATGCCTAGGAATTTTACTTTTTCCACTTTTCTCCTGTTGATTTCCAATCTTGTCTGCATTATTATGCACCTCAGTGTGCAGCTACACACCTGCCGCTTTTGTTTTTTGTGGAGGAGCAGGCACCTCTATGCAGCTACCTTACTATTTTTAGATGCATATACACTAGGAAGGAGGCCAGGATCAAGCTAATTACCATATTCATGACACATGACTGTGGTGTCAGAGGCACTCCTAAGAAGTTAAAGAAAGATCTCAACAATCATTGCCTAAGTTTTCCCCAATAGAAACATCTTGAAAACTTACAGTAGATTGTCACAATCTGAATTTTGACTTCATATAGTAAAGATACAGGCAATTTTTGTCCCTGAAAGGCTCTTTCATGTCATCCATTCATAATAAAATCTGTCTGACTGTAGATATCAACAAGGTGCTGCATATTTCAAAAAGTTTGAAGAAGTTTTGAAGAAAGCTTTCATCAAAGAAAGAAATGATGAATGTTTGAGATATGTTTAACCTGATTTAAACATTACCAGTGCATACAGATATTGAGACAATAAATTGCCTCATTAACATGTAAAATTTTATATTATTAGTGTCATCAAAATGTAAATTTATTTAAAAATATTTCATAAGTTTTCCTTAACACTCAGCCAACAATGATCTGTCTTTGATTCTACAATTTATCGGTTAAAGAATGTTACTTAAATGGAATCATATAATTTGTAATCTCTTGAGATTTGTTTCTTCACATAGCCTAATTCTCTAAAGTCCCTCATGTCCCTCAGAACACATCACTTATTTAATGTTCCCTGGTGTGGATGGACTGAAGTTTATTCAACCATACACCTGTTACTCCAAACTTCCAATCTTTGGGCTAAACTATAAACACAGTAGTCATTATGTAATATTTTAAAAATGAATATGAGGATTAATTTTCTTCAGTAAATGTTCAAGTATGAAACTGCTTGTTTTTATGATAGTTGTTTGTTTAATTTTTGAAAGAAACAGAAAGATTTTTTTTTTAAGTAGTAAAATACCACAGAACAAGACACAACAAAACCAAGTGAGACAGTGTAATGAAACTGGTACAGAACTTCACGGCAGGTTACTGGGATAACAGTAATAAGTACTATAGTATATCTCATTTTCTTCACAATAGTTATTCTTTCTGTCAAGTATAACAGAATCAAAGGAAATACAGAACATTATAGAACTTATCAAAACAGAATATTGAATAGAGCAATAACATTAATCAGAACAAAGCAAAACAGAGATAAAAATATTTTCCTTCAAAAAGATGATAGAAGGAAATCCCCCTTAATTGCTATATTGCATACAGTCAACCTCGCAAGAGATGCTCAGATCTCTGGAGGATGGATGTTTGAGTCTCAGCCTGCATGCAGGTAGGCTCACAGCCGCTGACCAGGGTGGCGAGCCGGTTGCTTGTTTTCCCAGTGCCCTAAGTTCCAACATGACATGGATCTCAGGAGAGGCTGATGGTTTTTGCCCTGGGGTGGCCACGGCTTGCCAGGCCACAGCCACTCACCAGGGTGGCGAGATGGTTGCTTCAGAAGGGTTGTTTTATAGAATTATCTATTTTGTTTTTCCATCAGAAATACATGAGTAGTCCAACATTTTCCTATTTCACAAGCATTGGTGGAGTCACTGCTTTCCATTTTAACCATTTATTGGTTTATATTGAAGATTGCTTTGGTTGAAATTTGCATTTCATTAGTGGCGAAGAACTCAGTAACATTTTATGTGCCATCTGAATGAATATTCTTTTTCTTGAATGTCTCTTGATGTCTTTTGCCTATTCCTACTTTAAGTATTTGTTGTTTTTCTTAAAGTTCTGAAAGTTCTTTAGGTATTCTAAATTCTCTTCTTTGGTTGGATTGTGATTTGCAAATATCTTTCCCCAGTTGTTCACTTGTCTTTTCATTCTCTTGTTATAGTGTTTCTAAGAGTAAAAGTTTCTGATTCAGCAGAAGTCTAGTTAATTAATGTTTCCTTTAAGGGGTGTGTTTCTTGAGTTGAATAGTAGCTGAATATTGAAATCTGACAAATCTTACTCAGGTCAGCAGCAGCAGCACTGCAGCATGTTGATAGCATGTAGTCTTCATATGACTGGTAAGATTTGACCTCTCTGTGGTCTTTTCACATCTGAACATGCTCTGGTTTCATCATGAGAAAAAGATCAGACAAACATCATCTGAGGGACATTCTATGAAATAGCTGTCAAGGTTTCAGAACTGCCAAAGTCATCCCAAACACAGGAAGTCTATACACTGTCAGAGGTAAGCAGAGCCTAAGGAAGCGTTGCTACTAAATGTCATAGGTATCCTAACAAAGATTGGGAAGCAGAGAAAGTACATGAAGTAAAATCCAAGAAGCATAAGCAAAGCGTGAACCTTAGTTAACAATACTATGTCAGTGTTGGTTCATTAGCTGTAAACAAAGTACTACACTAGTGCGAAATGTTCCTAGTTTGGAATATCATGTATTACGGGATTATCCGAACACTCTGTACCTTCTCCTTAATACTTCTGCAATTCTAAAGTGATACAATATGAGAAGATTATATAAAAAACACACATTGCTTATCTTTATACACTGCAAATGTATAATTAAATGTACAATGAACTGAAAGAAACAATCAACAACCCAACAACAAGAATTGACCCAGTACTAATGGAATATGAGTTACAGATAAAAAGGTTGTCTTTTGATAATTATTAAAATTATGTAGTGAACATAGCAAATTCTTTTTTAAAATTACCTCCCCTTCATGTTTGAAATTTCCAAATTAAAAGTTTAAACAAGTGAGTAAAAATCAAAGGAATAATATCATTTAATAGATATTGCCTTTGATGGTCCTAGACACAGCGGGACAGATCTACCCTGCATGCCAAGGAGCACAGGCTCTGCCCACTCACAGCAGTCTGTGCCCCAGAGGAGCCAGGGAAACTCATCTCTTGAGGACACTTACTTGCGATTCCAAACATACTTTAGCTCTTCAAATAATCTGGTTGCAATGATCTGTAAGGGAGATTTCATACTGATTCTAACACATGTAAAAACAAATATATGATTACTGAATTTCACACATTATCAATGTTAGCTTTCCATTTTTATCTAAAGATTCATCCTTTTTTTAAAAAAATTGGTGATTAAGATTCTGGGAAGATGGTGGAACAGTAAGCAGCAGAGTAAGAGTAAGCAGCAGCCTCTCCAAGAGAAACAGTCCAGGTGCTGGAATATAGCATTCTGGAGAAGAGCAGAAAGAAAGAAATGAATCTCCTCATCCCAGGAAGAAACTAAAGTGAGAATTGAAGCTCACAGAGAGAATTAAAAAAAAAGAAAAGAAAAATAAACTTAGACAGCCACTAGTGCCGATCCCAAGGTGTGAGAAACGCTACTGGAATCCAGAGACACACCTTCACAGTAAAGCTGGGGGTTGGCAAGCCCAAAGGCCTCGGGAGGAAGACACGGTGGTGGAGGAGAGCAGCGGACTGGAGAACTGCATGGGCTGGCAGTGAGTGTGGGGGGGCTCAATTCTCCCATGGGAGTGGGTGATTGGCTGGGCAACATTTTGGAGTCAGGTAGGACAAGCCTGGAACCAGAACTGCAGCCAGTTTCATTCAGCCTCTCTTAGCTCAGAGCAGATTGGTGAGAATTGCTTGAACTGAGTCTCGCCCCATGTGTGATCCAATAGCCAAGGCTGAGGTTTCCCTAAAGCTATCTCTAACCAACCCTGCTCATGCTGTACACATTAGTGAAGACTCCCAGAAACCATCTCAGAAGGGAGGGGCCAGCCTACCCCACCCCTGCTTATACTTCAGTAGTCACCAGAAGACTGGGGAAAGCAGCAATCCCTAACCAGCATGCTTCCGGGTAATCATAACCAATACAGAAAGTGCCAGGGACCCCATGACCCACTTGTCTGGAAGAAATCAGGAATATGGCAAGAGGAAGAAATAAAACAGTCTCCGGCCTCCAACCCAAGCAGTACTAGGCCCAGGAGAGGTAAACACAGAAGAGATTGGGGGTTGTATACCTGCAGTTTCTGAAGCAACATCAGAATTTGGCATAAAGAAACAACTTCATGAAACTATAAAAGAATTTAAACAGAAATACTAATAAAAATAAAGGAAAATATAAGAACATAACAAAAGAAATGTTAAGCACCTCTCAAGAAGACACAGATGAAAGAATAGAGGAGCATAGAAAAAGAAGGGAAACTTTTGATGAAGAATATAAAAAAAAGAATACATGAAACAGATTCAAACAGATTACCAAGAAATTAAAAACTCCATTCAAAGCTGGAAAAACTGTTAGAAAGAAACTAAAGATAGACTATCAACCATGAAGACAGGTTTGCAACTTGCAATCATGGAAGGAAAGGTCTCTTAAAAATAACAAGGAACCAGGAAGTAACAATACAAAGGCTAGAAGATGACAAGAGGATCTAAAGAATAAAAAAAGTGAGTGAAGAAGCAGGGGTAAACACAAATGAAACAAAAATGAAATACAGAAAAAAAGAAAACTTCCCAAGCATAGGAAAAGGAAATGATATTCAGATAAATGAGGCATACAGAACTCCAGCCAGCTATAACCAAAACAGATCTACACCAAGACATATAATAATCAAGACCCCAGAAATTCAACACAAGAACAGAGTATTAAAAGCTGTCAGAGAAAAGAAACAGATCATCTATAAAGGAAAACCCATCAGAATCATGACAGACTTCTCAACACAAACCATCAAATCAAGAAGAGCTTGAAGTATTCCAAGCCCTGAAAGAAATAACCTCCAGCCCAGATTAATGTACCCTACAAAACTCTCTCTCAAAATTAATGCAGAAACAAAATGCTTTCACAACAAAGAGGAAATGGGGGAGTTTATGACCACCAATCCAACCCTACAAAAAATACTGAATGACATTCTAGAGAGAGAGAAAAAAGACCATGGTTTTAGGAACAATGGCAGAGGAGGCTCACTGAATGGGGCAGACAGTGGAATGAAGGGGAAAAATAGAAAACCAATGGCAGAAAAATAGCATGGCAGAGATGATCCAGAGAAGGATGGCCATAATCTCTAATACAGATGGCCTCCATACACTATAAAAAGAAACACAGGCAGGGTGGATCAGGAGATAGGGTCCATCAAGATGCTCTATCTAAGAAATGCAATTAACCTGAAAAAGGGTTTATAGACTGAAAGTCAAAGATGAGAAAATAATGCTCTATGTGACAGGGAAACAGAAAAAAGGGGGGTAGCTCACCCATCAGCTGCAGATTGGTTGGAAAGACATGACACTTTTATGCAATGGAGAACTACTCAGCTATAAGGAAGGAAAACCTTGAGGCTCTTGTAGGTAAATGGATACAACTTGAGATCATTCTCAGGGGTAAAAACATTCAGAACCACTTGGGTAAATAGCGGGTTGCCTCCCTAATCTAAAAACTAAAGGAGTTAGTGGGATACAAAAGGTACAATGCACCCTGTGAAAGTGAAAGGGGAGGAACTGTCTGAAAAGGGAAGGCAGAGGACATTGTTAATCTTGTATCGTGATTTGAAACCCATATTGTTTTCATGGCTCTGTTTAGTTTGGTTATATTATGTTCCAATTTGTCTAGTTGTACTAGATTTGATGACACAGACAGCTATTCCAAAGGCAGTAGGATATACTATAATAACCATTTTTAATTTCCTATTAATTTAATTTGAAGCCCTGCATTGTTTTCACTGTCTTATTTTGACTGATTTTATTTGAATGTGTTATGTTTGATCACTGTCTTGTTTTGACTGATTTTTATTTGAATCTGTTTTGTTTGATTGCTGCCTTGTCTTGACTGATTATATGCAAATCTGTTATATTTGATAGTATTAAATCTGAGAGCATAGGCAACTACTCTGGAGACAATAAGATTCACTATGATACCCATTCTGCTTTGCCTGTTACCTTCTTTTGAAGTACTATAATGTCTCCAATGTTTTTTTTTTATTGATTTTGTTCTATACTGTTAAGTTCAATTTTATTATGCCTGATGATATGGGCAATTCTCTTGAAGACAACAAGAGACATTATGGAAACCATTGTTGATCACCTTGTATTTTGGTTTTAAGTCATGTACTATCTTTTTGTTTTGATTGACCCCATTTTGTTTTCTCTCACTTGGTTTTGTTCTCTTCAAAATAAAAATAAAAATAAATTGGTGATCAAGATTAAGAGAAATATTTTTATTTTAATTTGACATTAGCCTAAGACTTTGGAAAATATTACATGGTACAACTTGCAGTGGTTTAAGTGTTAGGAAAATTTTAATGAAAAAGAAGCTGATCTTTAACATTATTAAATGCTATTCTTTTAAGGAAATTCCATCCTTGTCTTTGTTCATTTGCAGTTAATGTCTCCTTGTCTGTCTAGCTTTCCACTTAGTGTTTTCTGTGCATTCATGCCTAGTATATAATTATTTTATAAAAGCAAACAAGCAATGACCAAACCCATACATTCCTAGCTGCCTATGTGTTCAATTTCAGATGTGCCTTTGGTGAGTACCTCTTGGTATATAAAGAAAATCTATGAGGTCAGATAGTGCAGATTTTCCATTTCTCATCACTGAACTAACAAAACTACTGAGTCTCATTTCATTAACATACTGGAGAAAGTCACTCCCTTTTCTACTCATCCTATGTGGTAAGCATTAGTTTTTCTCTCGCCCTTCACTGAAATATGAACATGATGTTTCTGCATGTAGCTATTCTATGAATCATCAGGCACACACATCCCTGCATAATGGAACAAAACACTATAATACTCACTTTATACCATTACCCTATAACCCGTGATTATACAGAGTAATGGATATACATGGATAATAAGATCAACTGATAAAGCTGTAGGTGTTTTAATATAGTTTTATATAGTGATTTATGATTCACATGTCTAATGATTTCTTGTCCCAAATTCTTTGATTAAAATGATTCACATGTCTAATGATTTCTTCTCCCAAATTCTTTGGCTAATAGTGCTTTTAAAATTTTAAAGTGCTATTAGCTCACTTTTGTCACTACATTTAAAGTTTTCAATTGCACATAGCACTTTCATTTCCTAGGAGTATACATGTTGAACAAATAAACAAACAAATAAAAAAACCCATCTTCAATTATACGTAATTGTTCCACCGAACTGGGAGTTGGGAATGGACATTGGCCACTAGGATTCTCATCAAACCATCAGGCAGAGGAGAGGGATGCTGATTACCTGGGAGAATTTGGCTGCCATATGAAGAGATATAAAGGAATCCATGGAGAACCAAGGGCAGCTCTTGGATTTTCAACATTTAGTCAAAACATTTAAGGGCTGGACTCCAAAGGATTTAGTCTTGGCTAAAGGTAAAGGACATAGGGAATTGAAGACAGAAGCAGGAATAGTGGCCTCACAACCAGTTCCAAAAATGAGAATGGCTATTCTGTTTTATTATGTACACATGTAATAGGACCCATTATTTGATGTTTTTTTCTTCCTTTATTTTGCTGGCATACTTTAAACATTTAATTGTTCTATTTTTTTTGTTTTTGTTTCTGTTTTTATACCAGGGATTGAACTCATGACCTTGCACTTGCCACACAGGTGCTTGTGCTGCTGAAACCCCCCAAATTTAATTTTTCTATGACGTGAAATGAAGGTTGGATTACTTAAAATGACCAGAACTGGTATAGACCTTGCAGTGTGACCACTGGGAATTTGTGTCCTCAGTTTATGAGGAGAGCTCAATGCCTTCACTTGTGTGAAGACTGATTGCATTTTATCCAGCTGACTAAAAAAGTATTGTGACAGTATTGCAGTAATTATTACAATTTATTTTATTAAACTTAGCCTTAAATACAAAAGAGCATTTTGACATCTAAAGAGTGGAACATGGCAAGACACCAGCATGGTGGGACTCATCAGCGGGTCTGTCCACAGGGCCCACACAGGCCCTCTTCCCTTCTGGTTTCCTCAATTGTGGGTTCTTAAGCATCACTTTAGGGTTGTCTTCCTACCTGACAATGGGTACCCATTTTCTTTGTAAAATCCATTGTGCATAAAATTCCACAGCTGTTTTCTGTTGTCCTGATTGGTACCTGATCAGCATGCCCACATTGTCAGAAATTTTCCCTGAAATGATTTAGAGAAATTCTATGTCTTTAACTGTGTCTGGATATATATTGATAAAATTGTAAACTAAATTTTTTCATAACACTTCAAGAAAATATATTCAAATGAAAATCTGACATCCAGTCAAGGAATTATGCTAACAATTGCTCTGTAACCTAGGAAGATTCTTCCTTGGTGTTGGAGTTACAAAATATCATTAATTCTATTATATTATGCCTATGTTTTAATCAAAAATTACAATACACAACTCAATTATTTCCTTGTATTCATCAAACTCAATTTCAAATTACTTTGCTATTTTCCCCTTCCTTGAAATACACATGTAAAAGTAGTGAACTAAAAAGAGGAGATAATTTCATGATGCACAAAATTACTAGTTTGAAGAAAATCAAGTTAGGCATGCATTCCTTTCATTTTAAAATTTTAAATTTGGAATGTGAAATTTAAACTTATTTTAAAATCTTTACATTGGAGATTTTCCCTCATAAACTCTTTCTAACTCTCTCTCTGTCTCTTTCTCCTCTTCCCTCTCTCTCTCTTCTCAAATTCACACATATATGACTTTCTAAACACACAGTTTATATGACTCTACTCTTCTTTCAATTAAGCATTTTATTTATTTTTTCTAAAGAATCTTTTTAGTTGTGGCAAAAGTACATATAATGCAGAATTCACTATTTTAACCATTGTAAGTGTAGAATTTGGTGGCACTAAACTCATTCACAGAGCTGCATTATCACCTGTTATACTTTGTGTCTAGATGTTCCCCCAAAACCTCAAGTGGACACAGGTAGAGCTTTTTCACAGGTGACTAGATCTAGTGTGTGTTGCTGGGATCAAGGATATGAGGCTAGGATTAAAGGTATGAATGCTTCTTTCCCTGAGTGGGAAATATGGATGAGGTATAAGGGACAGAAGGAGGTTTCTTGGTGGTTGTTTACTGCTTGCTTGATTTTGTTGTCTTCTGCCTGTAATGAACTGTTTCTCCTCTGTGATGCCTGTCTGCCTTGCAGCCTTGCCTTGGAGCCAACCAATTATGAACCAAACCTCTGCAAACTCTGAGCCAAAATAAATTTTTCCACTTTTGACTTGGGGTGACAGATACTTTGTTTTAGCCATAAGAAAAGTAGGCTGGGGATTTAGCTCAGTGGCTTAAGCACCTGCCTGGCAAGTGTGAGGTTGTAAGTTTGATCCCCGGTACAAAATAAATAAATAAAACCTATCCCAATATCTATCACAAGAACGTGGCCTCCAGGAGAGCCTCAAGAGACATGGCCCTCTGGCCTCCAGGCCCAGGCTGCAGTGCAGACTTGGTCCCTCTGAGGATGAAATCTTGGCCTGCCTTCTGGGTTCCACACCAGGCCCTGTGCACCCAGTCTCCATGCTGTCCTCAGCTCCAGGCCAGTCCCAAGCTGCAGGTCAGTACTGGTGGCCTGAGGTCTTGGGGGATCCAGGGCCCAGGTTTATTTTAGTAGACCCACTTTGGTAGACTCCTATACAAAACCTGATCTTGTGGACTAAGGCTCTAAGCCCAACCTTGTAGCTGGCCTTCATCTCAGCCCCAGTGTCCCCAGATCCCCCCAAGTCATGGAAGCCAGACTCATTGTAGAGCATAATCAGTTATCAGACCCAAGCCCAACCTCACTCCCAGATTAGTATAGCCGGTATACACTGAAGCTTCAGCCTGGTCCCCATCATTCCAGAATTCAGGCTCTCAATCAACAGGTCTACTCCCATGGGTCCACATGTGGAGCCTGGTACCATGGAAACTGTCAGGTTCACCCACCTGCTAACCAGGTAACAGGGCACCTTTCCAGTGTCTTCACCAGCTCATGGACCTCCCCAAAACTTTTGAGTGGGCTGGCAGGTTAGGGGTTTCCCCCAACACAGCCAACCTACAAAACCTACAGTGAGGCCCTTTTTCCCGAGATCCAGCCATGTTGGAACTTAGGGGGCTGAGCAAGAAAGCAACACACCCTCCCTCCTGGTGAGCAGCGATGGCACGAGTGAGCAGTGGGCCACCCAGGAAGAGAACATGTCAGCATCTCCCATGAGCCTACTGGAGCTTGGGCTGAGAATCAAACATCCCTCTCTCCCTACTCCCCACTTAACAACTGGAAGGTGTTGAGGACAGCTGGAGTTGATAGCAACTAAGGCACATAAAGCAACTAAATGCTTGTATTGTTGGGTTGATTATGCTGACCTGGGGCCAGAGGTCTGAGCATCTCTTGGGAGGGTGACTGTATACAATATAGCAAATATGGGGGATTTCTTTCTACATTCTCTTTGAAGGCAAATACTGTTTTCACTGTTTTACTTTGTTCTGATTAATTGTTTTGATCTAATCAGTATTCTGTTTTGATAAGCTTTTTAATGTTCTGTTTTTGATTTGAGTTTTGCTATACCTGATCAAACTATTGTGAAGATAATGAGATATACTATGGTATTATTACTGTTAACCTGGTAGCCTGCTCTGAAGTTCTGTACCAATTTCACTGCATTGTCTTGATTGGCTTTGTTCTGCTTTGTTTTGTTGTATTTTACTACCTTCAAAAATAATGCTCAGACACCAGTGCAAGGTAATTAGAAAGGTGAAAGACCAAGGTGAATTGTGACCACTGAAGAAACACAGTCTTCTCCCAGTAGCTGACCTCAAAGAAAGGGAAGGATATAGAATTTCAATCAATTTCTCCAGCACCATTTATTAAAGAGGTTCTTTCTTCCAGTGAAAATATTTAGCCCCTTTGTCAAATATAAGGTGGCTGAGTGTCTTTGTAGTTGTATTTATATCTTCTAATCTGTTCCATTGATCCTCAGGTCTATTTCTTTGCCAGTACCATGCTGATTTTATCATTGTAGCTTTGTAGTATAATTTCAAGTAAGGAATTGAGATGCCTCCTGCCTTGCTTGCTTTTGTTGCCCAGAATCACCTTTGCTATTCTGGGTTTCTTCTGTTTCCAAATGAATTTTAAGAGTGTTTTATCTAGATCCACAAGGTGTGTTAATGGTATTTTGATTGGGATTGCATTGTATCTGTTATAACAATTTGGGGAGTATGGCCATTTTCACAATATTGGTCCTTTCTAACCAAGAGCAAGGAATATCCTTCCGTTTTCTAACATCCTCTTCAATCTCCTTTTTAAGAGTAGTATAATTTTCAGCATATAGGTCTTTTAAATTCTTGGTTAGGTTGATTCCTAAGTATTTCACTTTTTTAGAAGGTATTGTGAAAGGTGATATTTCTCACCTTTCTCTCTCAGTGAATTTTTTGTTTGTGTATAAGGAGTGCTATTGATTTTTGTTTTGACTTTATATCCAGCTACACTGCTGAATTTCTTTATTAACTAGTAGTCTTTTGATGGAGTTTTTAGGGTCTTCTATGTAGAGTATCATGACATCTGCAAATAGTTATAATTTAACTTTTTGCTTTACTACCTTTATTCCTTGTATTTCTCTCTTTTCTAATTGTTTTGGCTAATATTTCCAGAACTATATTGAATAGGAGTGGTGATAGTGGACATCCTTGTCTTTTTCCTGATTTTAAAGTGAAAACTTTCAGTTTTTGGCCATTTAGTGTAATGTTGGTTGTTGTTTGTCATGGATGGCCTTTATCAGATTGAGGTAGATACCATCTATTCTGAGTTTCTGTAGGATTTTTATCATGAACAAGTGTCGGACTTTATCAAAAGCTTTTTCTGCATCTTTTGAGATCATTATGTGGTTTTTGCTTTTGGCTATGTTGATGTGGTGTATCACATTTATTGATTTGTGTATGTTAAACCATCCCTACATTCCTGGAATGGATCCCATTTGGTCATGATGTATAATCTTACTGATGATTTGCTGCATTCTATTTGCCAGTATTTTATTGAGAATCTTTCATCAATTTTCATAAGTGAGATTGGCCTATAGTTCTCCTTTTTGGTTGGGCCTTTCTCTGGTTTTGGTAGCAGAGTAATGTTTGCCTCCAGGAGTGAGTTAGGGAGGATTACTTACCTTTCAATTTCATTGAAGAGTTTGAGGAGTATCAGTGTTAAATCTTTTCTAAATTTCTAGTGGAATTCAGCCATGAATCCTTCAGGACCTGGGCTTTTCTTTGTTCATAAGTTTTTAATCACATTTTCAATTTCAGTAGCTGATATTGTGTTATATAGAATTGTTATATCTTCTAGAGTTGGCTTTGGTAATTTATACTTTTTGAGAAATCTATCAATTTCCCCTGTGTTTTCCATCCTATGTGAGTAAAGATTTTCAAAGTAGAAATTCATGATCTTTTGAATTTCCATGGGATTTGTAGCAATTTGTCTCTTTTCAGCCCTTCTTACATGAATTTGAGTTTTTGTTTTCTTTTTTTTATATAAAGTTGACTAGAGGTTTATCAATTTTATTTATTCTCTCAAAAATCCAGCTCTTTATTCATTAGTTCTTTGTATTGCTTCTTAGTCTCAATTTCATTAATTCTTGCTCTGATCTTTATAATTTCCTCACTTCTATGAGCTTTGGGCTTGGTTTGCTTTTCTTTTTCTAGAAACTTGAGATGTAGCATTCAGTTGTTTATTTGTGCTCATTCTGTTTTCTTGATGTGACAATTTATTGCTTTATACTTCCCTCTTAGGACTGCTTTCATTGTGTCCTACAGGTTTCAGTATGTTTTGTCTGCATTTTCATTGAATTGTAGGTATTACTTAATTTCTTCTTTAATTTCACCTGTAACCCATTGATTATTCAGGAGGTTGTTATTTAATTTCCGTGCATTTATTCAGGTTTTGCAATTTCTTTTGCCATTAATTTCCAATTTTAATGCACTATGGTCAGATAATATGCATGAGGTAATTTCAATTCTTTTACATTTACCTAAGAATATTCTATGGGCTAATATATGGTCTATTTTGAAGAATGTCCCATGCATAGTTGAGAAGAATGTGTATTCTGATGTGGTTGGTTGGAACACTCTGTAAACATCTACTAAGTCCATTTGCTCACAGGTTTAATTCAGTTCTGTTATTTATTTGCCAATTTTTTTGTCTAATTAACTTATCTCTTTGTGACAATGGTGTATTAAGGTTCCCTATTACAATTACGTTTTTGCTTATTTGGTTTTTCATGTCTATTAGCATTTATCTTATGTAGCTGGATGATCCTGTATTTGGTGCATATATGTTTATGATTGTTAGCTCTTCCTCTTGAATTGTTCTCCTGACAAGTATGTAGTGGTCTTTTTTAAAAAAATCTCTTTTGATCATTTTTGGTTTGAAGTTCACATTGTCTGCAAACAGAACAGCTACCCCTGCTTTTTTCTGGGTTCCTGTCACATGGAATATTGTTTTCCACCCTTTGACTTTTAGTCTACAAGTTTCTATTTTATTCAGATGTGTTACTTGTATACAGCATACTGTTGGATCCTGTTTCTCAATCTATTATGTCAATCTACTTTAATAGGTGAATTGAGGCCATTTTTACATTGATGGATATAACTGGTATGTACTGGATCAACTTTGTCATGTTATTTTCCTGCTGTTGGTTTTCTGCTTTTCTCCCTTGTTTCATTGCTTGCCCTGTCTTGTGGATTTTTTCTATTATTGTTCTGGAAATTATAGTCATTTTTATCTCTCTCTAGTATGTCTTTCAGTACTCTTTCTAGGGTTGGTTCGTGGACATGAATTTCTTTAGTTGTTCTTTGTCATGGCAGTATCTTATTTCTCCATTAAATTTCAAAGAAAATGTTGCAGGATACATTAATCTGTATTGAAAATTGTTTTCTTTCAGGGCTTGACTTATATCATTCCAAGCTTGTCTTAACTTGAGGGTTTGTACTGAAAAGTCTGCTGTGATTCTCATAGGCTTTTCTTGATAGATGAGTTGTGACTTTTCTCTAACAGCTTTTAGTGTTTGCTGTTATGCTGTATGTCTGGGATTTTAATTATTATATGTCTGGGTGTAGATGTGTTTTGGTTGTAACTGTGTTCTATATACCTCACTTATCTGCATATCAGATTCTTTTCCCATGTTTGCAAAATTTTCTGCTGTGACTTTTTCAATAGTTTTCCTATGTCATTTGCATTGACAAGTGTCTTCATTAATGCCTATTAATCTTTTTTAAAATTTTTTATTTAAAGGGATAAAACAGAAAAAGGAGAGAAATATTACAGAATTTCAAAAAAAAAACAAACAGTAAGAAATCACTAGCTGATAAATTACATATTGCTCTTTTAAAAATAGTTGTTCAAGTTACAAAATTAAAGCACACAAAATGGACACTCAAGCAGTGAGACTGCAAACAGATCTGTTCAACAATCAAACAAGAACTAAAAAATATGGGTAACAATCCTGCACACATAAATATACATACAGTTATATCTTTTATGGCACTTCCTATTTTCTCTTTTTTACAATAGAAATTATACATTTTTTAATTAAAGAGAGAGAAAAAAATGGGAAAATGGTAGAAATATTACAGAATTTCAAGAAAAGAAGATAAACAGTAAAAAATCACTAGTTGATACATTACATATTGTTCTTTTAGAAATAGTTATTCAAGTTACAGAATTAAAACACACAAAGTGGACACTAAAGCAGTGAGAATGCAAACGGATCTGTTCAACAATCCAATAAGAACCTAGAAATATGGTCATCAATCCCACACATCTAAACATACATGCAGCTAAATCTTTTATAGCGCTTCCTATTTCCTCTTTTTTACAATAGCAATTATACATTTTTTAAAATTTTATTTAAAGAGAAGAAAAACAAAACAAAACAGATAAAAAGGGTAGCAACAATGCAGAATTCTAGAAGAAAGGAAGAAAAAGGAGAATGAGAAAAAGCCTCACTAAGAAATCAGTAATTTATAAATTACGTACTGTCATCCTGGATGTAGTTGTTCAAGTTACAAAGTTAAAGGGTACATAGTAAATATTCAAACAGTCGGACTACAAACAGTTTTGTTCAAAGATCCCACAAAGATTCAGCAATATGGTCATCTATTTTACACACTCAAACTTACATGCAGTTATGTCCCTTACAGTACTTTCTTTTCCTCTCTTTTTTACAATAGCAATTACATATTTTGGTTTATTACATTTGTAGTTCTTATTTACTTTTTACACTAGAGACACAATATGATATTTATAAATAGGATTCTTATTTATTTCACTAATGAGGATAGTCTCAAGTTGTCTTCATTTGCCTATAAAGGCCTCAAGATCATCCTTTTTTATAGCTGAGTAATATTCCATTGTATAAAAATGCCACATCTTTTTCATCCACTCTGCAGTTGATGGGCATCTTGGTTGTTTCCAGGATTTAGCTATCACAAATTGTGCACCTATGAACATGGGTGCACATATATCACTGTGATATGAACTTTTCAGTTCTTTGGGGAAAATACCCAGAAGGGGAATAGCTGGATTGAATGGAACTTCCAATCCTAGTCTTCTGAGAATTCTCCATATGGATTTCCATAATGGTTGCACCAGTCTACATTCCCACCAACAACAGAGCAGTGTTTCTTTTTCCCCACAGCCTCGCCAACTTTTGTTATCAGTTGATTTCCTGATGGCAGCTATTCTTTCCGGAGTAAGGTGGAATCTCAATGCTGTTTTAATTTGCATTTCTCGAATGACCAGTGATGGTGAACATTTCTTCATGTATTTATTTGTCATTTGTATATCTTTCTCTGAGAACTGTGTGTTCATCTCAGATGCCCATTTTTGGAGAGGGTCTTTGAATTTAGGGGGCTTGATGTTTTTCAATTCTTTATATATTCTGGACACAAGTCCTTTGTCTGAGGGGTTGTTAGTTAAAATTCTTTCCCACTCTGTTGGTGATTTCCTTTAAGTGCAGAAACTTTTCAATAATGTGAGATCCCATTTGTTGATACTTTGAAGTGTTTCCCGTGTAGTTTGCGTTTGGTTCATGAATTCTCTGCCTACCCCTATGTCTCCAAGACTTCTACCTACCTTGTCTTCCAGTAGATTTAGTGTTTCTGTTTTAATATTGAGGTCTTTGATCCATTTAGACTTTAGTTTTGTGCATGGTGATATGCATGGATCTAGTTTCAGTCTTCAGCATGTAGAGAGCCAATTTTTCCAACACCAT
>PVLA01010683.1:0-60843 GCA_004027455.1 Hydrochoerus hydrochaeris
CCTTCCCCTTCCCCTTCCCCTTCCCCTTCCCCTTCTCCTTCTCCTTCTCCTTCTCCTTCTCCTTCTCCTTCCTTCCTTCCTTCCTTCCTTCCTTCCTTCCTTCCTTCCTTCCTTCCTTCCTTCCTTCTGGAGATCAAACTTATGACCTCACACTTGATGACTTTATTTTGAATCCTGTAGAGTAGAATGATTGCACTAGAGAACTTGGCTTTCAGTGGACAAGTAAGTCCAGAGCAAGTAAACATAGGATGCTGTTTTTTTAGATTCCTTATTTTTACTAGGTTTCCTTTTTTCTTTCTCTGAGGTGAAGTCTCATTATGTAGTTCAGACTGGCCTTGAACTCTTGTATAGCCCAGGCTGCTCTCAAACTCACAGCTGTCCTGCCTCTGCCACCTGAGTATTGGCACACAGGTGTGTACTACCATGCCTGGCTTAGATTGTATTTAGATCCTGTGTGGTCTGATTCCTAATGATTTGCTTCTTGTAACAGGCAGTTTAACAAAAGTTTTTAAAAATGCTAACTCATTTTTTTTATTTGTCTTACAAATTGATAGGGAGTATCTTTGCATATGCCGGGTTAGTCTGCTTTCCCAACCTTTAACTATCCTATTAATAGATGAATCTGTCTATCCCATTATTTCAAATAGCTTTCTTTTGAAAAAGTCCAACTTCTTAGGTGACTTAAATATTCACATAGGGTTGTGTAACTTGTATTATGATGTTGATTCTTGATGCTACTTTAAGCTTTTGGGTTGAGTTTGTATTTATAAGTGATAGTAAATGAGAAGCCTAATCTTATATTTAAGTCCAGAATAACTGTCTTCTTGACATTTTAGGTCAATTTTTAATTGATTTATAAAACTATTAGACAGATAAAGTATCTTTTACTTGGGATCACTTTAGGATGGAGGACTGTACTAAGCGGTTTGTTGACATGTGGGGTCATGGGATATTTCTCTCATAGTGTTGATGTAAATATTACACGATTAATGGGAAGTGTCTTGTATGTTCCATGGAACAGGGAAGATCAGAAACAAAGGCTACTTGTCAGTGTGATCATTTTACAAAACCAGTCATGTAATTGTTCATGACAGTAGCAGTAATTGTTGTTTATATGAACACTTCCTTAGATGAGTTATCTGGGAACAGTGAACCTTTAGAATGTGATCAGCATCATAGTAGAAGCACACTCTTATGAGAGGCTTGGATTTGCTTCCCAGGGACTAGAAGTTGGTAAGCACAGCAGCTGTGTTATGGGACATAGCATAGGCCAATGGAGAGAGCCCCGTGGCAGGACTGTTGTAAGTTCCAAGTCTAGCTGTACTACTGCTGTTGGGAAAGATGTGGAGCTGTGGCATTGCACACTACCAATCAGTTAATATGAGTCATCAAACATTTATTCATTTGATAAATTTTGAGAGCCCGTTCTCTAGGCACCATGATATATATTAGTAATACAGCGAACAAAACATTGTATCACCCTCAGTGAACATGTAGTTACAAAGCTGGTAAGTAGTATAAGACAGACCAAACTAATTCACTGGGCATATGCCAAAGGACTACTTAATTCCGTGCAAGTTAGGCAGTGAGGAAGAGGTAACGGTGGAGGTCAAAGTCGTAAATTGCTTCCTGAGTGCATTGTAAGAGTTGATAGTTTGAGTTAAGAATGGTATTTTGAAAAAGTTCATTCCATTTTATTTCCACAGGCAGGTATTTTACAGTTAGTATGGGTGAATCTGATTTTTCAGTAGGAGAGTGAGAAATCAGGTTTATGGATCCCAATTGGAGACTGAGAGTAGAGCTGACTGTGTACTTTTGAAAGACGGTGTCTGGAGTCTTAACTTGGAAACTCAGATCCTGCTTGCTCATGGAGTTTGAGAATATTACCAATGTTGTACTTACTGAATTTTTGTAATTTGAGCGATAAATATTTTTTGACCAACTAAATAGTAATGAGATTGGCATGGTTCAGGTCCTACACTTACTGCAGTCATTAAAAATTAAGATGTTGGAGGCCATAATGATTGCATGAGCTGTGTTGATAGTGCTTAAAATTAGCTTTTGGAGTTGGCAGCAGATTTATTAACGTAGGTTGTTAAACATGAACTGACTTCTTTGCTGTGCCACTCTACTAGTGCTATGGTTTTGAGCAAACTTCTTGCCCAACTTTAAAATAACTCAAGTAGTGTGTTGTTTCTCAGGGATGAAGAACCTGAAAGTTAGAGAAATTAAGTGCTTGCTCAAGGCGATTAATGCAGAAACAAGGTCCCATTATTAGTGAGGGAGGGCAAGAAACAGGGACTAAAATGTGGATACCAGAAACTGTAATGCAAAGTAATCTGTATGCCTACAGCCTTAAGTAATATTTTAAGTTTTAAAACTAGCCAGGAAAGCTAGGCACAGCGTGACACATTACTGCAGTCCTATCACATACAGTCAGGGGACTGAGGTAGGAGCATTGTCATGAGTTCAAGGCCAGCCTGAACTACATAGTGAAATCTTGTTTTAAAAAGCCAGTTAGGGGCTGGGAATTTAGCTTATTGGCATAAGCGCCTACCTGGCAAGTGTGAGATCATGAATTCAATCCCTGGTACCAAAAAAGAAAAAAGCCAGCCAGCCCACCAGCAACCAACCAACCAGGATGTTATATGCTTATGCATGTGTGTTTGTGTATACATATCCATGTGTGTATATGTATACAAATCCATAATGTTAGATTTTCATACTTGTATGTATATAATACAAAAGTGTCAGTAGAGTGAAAAATCAAACAATGCTTTGTAAAGAAGAGGGAGAACAAGTTTTATGCTGGAGATGGTACTCAGGGAAGGCTTCCTGGAACTGGCATTTGAACTGGCTTTCAGGAGACAGGTGGACTTTTTGGGCAGATTGATAGCATACTGAGCCATGAAGAGGTGCATCTTGGTAGACAGGCGGTCTGGTTCTAATCCTGCTTCTGTCGTAGGCTAGCTGCCTGATCTCAGATAATTACTTTATCCCTTTAAACTATTGTTTCCTCTGTACACAGGACATAACCAATAGCTTCTACAGAGGATTTTTGAGTGTTAAATAAAGTAATGCATGGTTAAAATAATAATGGTTAGCTGAGTACCTTGCCATTATTACTATGAGGGATTGATAGGGAGGCCTTTTGAAACCAAGGGAATTTAGTTTGCTCTGTTTTCCTGTCTTAATAAAATTATCAAATTTTGATAAATGAACCTAGTGGTTGTACTTTCCCATTTATCAGTTATATCCTCTGAATAACTGAGATTTAGTCAGGATTCTTCTTGGATTGCAGAATTTGTTGCAGACTGAAAACACCAGTCGCAAGCTCATGGTGTTGTATTGCTGTCCCTTGAGTTCAGATGTTGGTGCGGTCAGAAGGGTAATCTTTCCTGTTTATGTAAGACTTTGTTCTTTTCCAACTACTTCCATTAATATGCCTTGATCATATAGTTACCTTCAGGAGCATGATAGGCAGGGGTTATTATTTTTTCAGGAAGCAGTAATCCACAAGGCCAGGGAAAGGCTTTTATGACTGTGAGTGACCATTACAGTAGTCTAGTCTGATCTCCTGACTTACATACTGTTTTTTTTGTTTGTTTGTTTGTTTTTTTTATTGGTACCCGGTACTGGGGGATCAAACTCACAACCATGCACTTGCAAGGTAGGCACTTATGTTGCTGAGCTGAATCCCCAACTCCTTACATATTGTTTTTGCCTGCAGGTTTTTTGAGAGTGAAAGTTTGGTCAGGAGACCTGATTTTTTTTTTTTTTTTTTTTTTTTTTTTTTAGTTCTTTTGTATCAGGAATTGAACTCAGGACCTTGCACTTGCCAGGCAGGTGCTGTGCTGCTGAGCTATATCTCCGTCCCCTGAATTTGTACTTAATCTCTGATATTTACTAGTTGCATTAGAGTCATTTAATTTATGTCTGTCTTTTCATGTGTTCAGTGTTGAGACTGAACCACATAGGACTGTTTGTAAATGATGAATTTATTTGCATAATGCTTTATAAGAACTAGTTTGTCTGCTGATATGTGGGAATGTTTAAGATTCAAATTTATTCACTAATTACATTTTTGCTTACCTGGTAATAATGGAGATAGGAAATGTTTCCATTTTAGAATCTTTAATATTCTTATGCTGCTTATTTAGGGCTACTATTCACAGTATCCTTGTTTTGTGTGTTTTATTTTCTTTTTTAACATTTTTGTGTGTGTGTGTGTATGTGTATGTGTGTGTGTATGTGTGTGTGTGTGTGTGGTTTTTTGAGACAGGGTCCTGCTATGTGGTTTGGGCTCACCTTGAGCTCATTTTGTAGACTGGTCTCAAACTCTCAACGATCCTCCTGCCTCAGCTTCCTAAGTGGCTGGGATTACAGGCATATGCCACCACACTTGGCACTTTATTTTATTTTTTGAGACTTTGCTCTGTAATTCAGGCTGGCCTTGAGCTCACTATGTAGGCCAGACTGGCATTAAACTCATGGTAATTCTCCTGCCTCAGCCTCCTGAGTGCTGGGATGACAGGCCTTGATAGTGATATGAAGCATTTATTTTAGGAAAGCCAAGGAGATCTTTTGAGTGTTTGGCAGTGTGAATAGTAACACTTAACAAATAACTGAACCCATTTTTCACATTACTACTAGTATTGTTGGTTCTTTCCCTGTGTGTCTCTTTCTGTCATTTGGCTCAGTATTTCCAAATGGTTGGACAGTTTAAATAAAGCCTTGCAGCTAATAAACATGTTTGTGCGAGTGGTAAACTTTCAGAAATTTGAGCTTTGTTCCACACTAGAAATTCAGACAAGGGGACCCATTTTACACATGAAAATTATTCTTCATGATTATTTATCAACTGCATAGTGTTTTCCTAGTAAACATCTGTAAGAGGTAGGTGTATATAAAATATTATAAATGCCATATTAATTGGAAATTATAAGACAGTACTTAGAATAAATTTTTTTATTTATATGTTGGAATAAGTTTTTTTTTATATAAAATTTATAAAGTTCTTCTGAAGTGTCACATGAACTTGTATTTATTGAGTGGCTAAGTTGTATTGCAAATCCTAAAATCCTTAAAATTTGGCAATAACAGGAAATGTGTACTAAGAAGTTTTGCTTTTTTTCCTATCTCTGAGCTCAAGAGGTGGTCAAAATATTTAATACATATTAAACCTGTTTATTACAGTAAAAAATACATTGCAGTTAATCTCCCTCACTTTGAGTAGTGTACACTTATCCCATCATTCTTGCATTCTGGGAGGGTGAGGCAAGAAGGTTGAAAATTTGTGTCCAGCCTGGGCACCTTAGCGAGACTGTATTTCAAATATAGAGAAAAGGAGAAAGAAAAGTGTAGCTCGTGAAAAACCTGGGTTCAATCCCCAGTGTCACCACCATCAAAACAAAAATTTTGTTGGCTTCTGCCCTAAGAGGCCTGCTTTACTATACCCAAGAAATTTCTCTATGAGCAATTTCTGACAAACCTGAGGGGAGCTAGAACTTGGAGGTAGAATTCTGTAAGGTTAGAGGAACTTGGGAAAACCTCTTGGGCTCTCAGTAGATCTTTGCTGAGAAAAGCATTTCTGGACTTCATACTTAAAATGAGAGCGTTGCTGGGCAAAATTACCTCCTGTTGTGCTTTGAAACCTTCCTAACAGATGGTTTTAGCCTGCATCTTATGGATTGTTAACCATTTTTAGTAACTCCTAGATATGTTGGGATAGGTCTCATTCCACTTTAAAAAACTTAGTCTTCTTTGATGAAGAAACTTTATTGGCTGGGCATGGTATTGTACACCTGTAATTCCAGCATTTGGGAGGCAGAGACAGGAGGATCACTGTGACTTTGAGACCAGCCTAGGCTACAAAGTGTGTTCGAGGCTAGCCTGAACTGCATAGTGAGACCCTGTCTTGATTAAAAAAAAAAAAAAATCTAGGAATCTAACTCAGGGCCTTGCACTTACCAGGCAGGTGCTTATGCCACTGAGCTCCATCCCTGGTCTCAAAAAAAACAAAAAAACAACAAAAAAACCAAACCAGTAATCAATATATAGTTTACATTGAACAGTTATTTTTGGTAATGTCAGAAGGCTAAGGGCAAAGCTAGTTTCCTGCTAAAAAGGACCAAATTTCCTTTTTTTAAATAAATTTTTATATGTGTGTGATTTTAAAAATACTATGAAAGTATAAATTGTTTTAATCTGTTTACAGTGTGACCGTAATTCATGTCTTGCTGCCAGGCAGCTTTGGTTTGAATTTGATTGTTCCTGCTGGCTCAACTCACTAAGGTACATGCCTGACTGCCCCACCCGGTGACTCGTACCGCTTCCCAGGGGGTCTTTGATTACAGTAATGCAAAAAATGGCATTGATTGAACAGATCAGTTGTCATTATATCATAGTTCTTCAATGAAAATACTAAAGTTTTATAAAAAGATTATAGTACAATGAATTTGTAACACAGTATTGCATATTATGTACACCAGCAATGTAATACACGTAAGATTTCCATGTTAAAATGTAAGAATTGTTGTTAAATAAATTTATAAATACATTTTGTTTAATGAAATGAATTTGTTGATTATTGTAATTTTAAAAATTGGGCCAGGGATTTAGCTCAATGGCATAAGTGCCTGCCTTGCAAGTGCACAGTTGTGAGTTCCACCCCCAGTACCAAAAAAAAAAGAAAAAAAAATTGGTATGAATAGTATAGAATTAATATTTATATTTGGACCATAGTTGTTCAAACAACTATCTAGATTTGGTCCATATGTAGACTTTTTATTTAATTTTATTAGTAAAAAAGACCATTAAAAGTATTTTGATTCATTTGTACCACCGGTGGCATGAGCTGCCTGATGGGACAGGCATGCCTGTGCCACAGGTGGTTCAAGCTGGTGGGATGCGTTAAACTGTATAGGAAAAATAGGATATGGTAAGTGACGGTACCCAGCTCACGCAGGTTTTCTACAGGATCATGTTTTGTCAAGCCTGCCTCCAGTTTACTCCCTTAAGAAGTAGTAGGTCAAATGTACCACGTATGTACATTCCCTGATCTTGTTCTTTCCCAAAAATAACTATCCATCTGGTGTTTTGGTTTTTTTTAACCTTTAATGTATTGATGCTAAAAAAGTGTATTGTTCATAAATTATAGATGTTTTATGGATTTTCAAGCTTATATAAAAGACATTGTTTTGTATGTATTATTTTGCAGTGAGATTTTTCCCTCAGCATTGAGTTTTAGTTTAAACATAGTGAAATGGGTCATTGTCAGTCATAAACTTCTCAGCTTATACCTTCTCCTTGATGGACACTAAGGTGATTATAAACAGTGAACATTTTTGTTGTCCAGCTTAGTAGGTTTATGTGTCACAGTTGCTCTACACACTGTATCAGAAGCAGTATTATTGCAGATTCACTTTTTTTTTTTTTTTTAATAGGAGTACTGGGAGTTAAACCTAGGTCATTTAGCACTGAGCTACATCCCCAGTCCTGTTTAAAAATTTTTTATTTTGGGACAGGATCTTGCTGAGTTGCCCAGGCTGGGAATGAAATTGGGACCCTCTTGCCTCAATCTCCTAGAGTGCTGTTATCACTGCTGTGCATGACCACATCCTGATTAAAGAGCCACATATGTATGTGACTTTATTGGTTATTACTAAATTGCTCCTCAAAGTGTTTCTTTAATTTTTTTTTCACATTTCACCTCCAGCACTTTTATGCACTGGGACACAATGGGCTCTCTAAAGCAGAAATGTTGTGCCTAGGGAAAATATGACTCATAAAAATTAATTAATTAATTCTTTCTCTTTTTTTTGTCTTTTTGAGACAGGGTCTCACTATGCATTTCAGGCTGGCCTTGAGCTCACTTTGTAGCCCAGGCTGGTCTCGAACTCGCAACGATCCTCCTGCCTCAGCCTCCCGAGTGCTGGGATTACAGGCGTGAGTCACCATGCCCTGCTTTCATGAAAATTCTTAACTTTATTAGAGATCAGTTCAGTTTGTTTAGAGTCTTGATAAATTCTGCGAAAACCCACCCCTCACCCCAGTCAGTCCCAGGGTGTTGTGCATGCAAACTACATGTATTACCACTGCTCTACTTTTTACTCCAGAACCTTATGGAAGTGTTCAGACATATACAAATAGAGAGAACTCTATTTGTACTGTAAAGACCTTCTCCTTGTCTTCCATTTTTAGTACTTAAAAACATATGACTAGCCAGGTGTGGTGATGCATGCCTGTAATCAGAAGGCTGAGACAGAAGGATCTCTGTGAGGCCAGCCTGGGCTACAAAGTGAGTTCAAGGTCAGCCTGAACTGCAGAGCATGACCCTGTCTCAAAAAAACAACAACAAAAAATAAATAAATAAAAATAAACCCGCACGCACATGCATGTACGTACACACACAACACGACAACAATAACATGGCCAATAGGTTTTATGTGTGTTCTTCCCCTCATCCCAACTAGATTATTTTAAAGAAAATCTGGGAGCTGGGGATTTAGCTCAGTGGCTTAAAGCACCTGCCTGGCAAGTGTGAGGTCGCGAGTTTGATCCCCAGTACCAAAAAAAAAAGAAAAAAAGAAAAGAAAATCTGAGATTTTTTTTCAATAAGTTCATCTGTAAATGCTTTGGCATGTATCTCTAAAATATATGAACACCGCCTATAAGGAAACCCACCCAATTCTTTATCACATTCTATAAGTAATTTCAAAATGTTAGTCAAATATTTCACATTCCTATTTCCCCAACTGCCTGTTTTTTTTTTTTTAGTGTATTTATAATGTTTTTAAAAAGATTGTAACAGCATACACTTTTTTTTTTTTTGCACTTTTTAAAATTTTAAAACATACCTTTAAAGAATGCATTTAAGGGCTGGGGATTTAGCTCAGTGGCCTAAGAGCCTGCCTGGCAAATACAAGGTTGTGAGTTTGATCCCTGGTACAAAAAAAAAGGCATTTTAAAGAATACATTTAATCTGTCTATGAAATGCACTTGTAGATTTCTTATATTATAAACATACTTAATCCGATAGTACTAAAAAGCTACTATAGGTATAGCCTAACCCTTTTACTTTAGAAATGAAGGAATTGAAGCTTAAAGGGGTCGAGGTTCGTTCAAAATTGACCAGGTTGAAAGTAGCAAACCTGGAACTAAAGTGTAAATCTTCTGACTCTAAATCCATTGCTCTTCCACTAGTTACATTATCCAGTATGGCCAGTCTTATATTTTATCCATTATCAGTTTTCTTAGTCTAGCATTTAAATATTTTTTCCCAGTGGCTTTTGTTAAATATCATTGGTACTAATCTTGTGATTTACGTCAAGGTTTATTTTAAAAGGAGTTTGTAAAAGGGTTTTATTATAATATCAACATTTGAGCCAAAGATACTGAACAGTTCTCAAAAGCTACTTGTCTTTTCTGAGCTAGATATGGTTTCCAACTGTGGCAGACAGTGCCAAAAAGAGGAGAATGAGTGTTGTTGGCAAGAGGCTGGACATTAAATTATATTACCAAGAATTTTAACATATTAAAAAAATTTAATACTTTTGTATAATACAAGAAAAATTTCCTGTGACACAATGCTTGGTGAAGCTATCTTTTTTTTTTTTTTTTTTATTTAAGGGAAGCAGGCAAACTTACTTTGCCAATGTGGAAATGAAATGACTTCACTACTGGTTGTAATTTTTAACACTACTGGTTGTTTACAGCTAGATTACAGGTTCTGAGGTCATTTTATAAACCTGCCTAATTAAGAGAAATATTCTCGTTCAGTCTGTCTCCAGTTACAGTTTCTTTGTTGTGTTCTGTCCTGCAGAATGGCAACAGAAGGTCTTTTCAGAATCAGTGACACTGTTTGAAGCTTATTTACCAGGTTGCTGGTTTACCCTTCAGTGTTAAGTGTGCTGCAGTGGGTACAGGAGGACAGAATACTTGAAATCCTAACTGTTTCTTGGCACATGGCCTCTTTTTCCCTTTGGTCAGAATTGTCATAAGATCTGTGAATTTAAAGATAGTCTGATGACCTCTGTCACAGCCTTTTAGTGAGAAGAAAATAAATATCTATTGTAGTGTGTATAATTTTGGTGCTATTCTGTTTGGTCATGGTTTAAAGGAATAGATGACAAATTGTGATTTTTTTTTTAAATGGTAACTGCAAAATTAGATATATACCTGCTCTTCAATTTGCTTGTGGAGATGGCTTTGTGAATTGTAAAAGTTACTGGAGACCCAGTTCCAGGGATGACTTTGCCAGTATCCCACTGTGATTGTATACAAATTGCTGAACATCTTTGTGTATCAGTGCTGTCATATATTTTTTCTTGTCTTTTTTGTTCCAGTCAGATTTTATTGGTACACATAATGATCACATTGATTTTATATACACATAATGATCACATTGATCATAGAGAATTTGTACCTGTACTTGATGACTTTTTTCCATTTCCCTACCTTCTCTTCAACCCCTCCTCCCAGCTCCATTTACAAAAGCTTTTGTTGTTTCCATTTCTTCTTCCTCCTCTTTTTTCCCTCCCTCTCTCCTTCCCTTCCCCTCTCCTTCCCTACCTCCTTTTGTCCTCTCTTCCTTTTCCCTCCCCTTGTTCCTCTTCCTATGTGGGCATTTTCTTTCTATCTCACAATATTTACACATTTTGGCCTTTATTTACACTTTCAGCAGAGGAGTGGTATTCACACCTATGTGTCCTGATTTATTTCACTCTTGAGAATGCTCTCAAGGTGCATCCATTTACCAAGAAATGTCTTGAGCTTATTCTTCTTTGTGGCAGAGTAGTACTCTATTGTATATTTAAAAAACTACCTCATTTTTATCCATTTGCCAGCTGATGGGCATTTGGGCTGTTCCCAAGATTAGGCTGTTTCATACAAACTGTGTTGCTAAAAAGATAGGTGTGCATATATAACTGTGATATGATGCTTTTAATTCTTTTGGAAGATACCATGAAGGGGACTAACTGGATTAAGTAGAACTTCTAGATACAGTTTTTTGAGAAATCTTCACACTGATTTCCACAGTAGGTGCACCAGTCTGCACTCCCACCAACAGTGGAGAAGAGTTCCTTTTTCCCCACAACCCCACCAACATTTGTTGTTGGTTGATTTCTTGATAATAGCCATTCTTTCTAGGGGTGAGATGAAATTTCAGCATTGTTTTAATTTACATCTCTTGAGTGACCAGTGATGTTGAACATTTTTTCGTATATTTATTTGTTGTTTGTTCTTTAGCTGAGAAGTGTACATTCATCACAGATGTCCATTTTTGGATTGGGTCTTTAAATTGGGGAGTCTAATTTTTTTTTTTAAGATCTTTATATATTCTAGATAGTAATCCTTTGTGGAATTTTTTTGCACACTATATGTTGTCTCTTCACTCTGTTGGTGATTTCTTTTGCTGTGCAAAAGCTTTTTATTAAGATGAGAATCTCATCTGTTCATTCTTTGTGATTATTTCCTGTGTAGTCAGGGTTTTGTTCATAAAATCTTTGCTTATAACTGTGACTTCAAGAGTTCTACCTATTATATCTTCCACCAGACGTAATGTTTCTTTTTAATATTAAGATCCTTCATCCCTTTCAATTTTAATTTAGTACATGGTGAAAGCTGTGGGTCTAGGTTTAGTCTTTGTCACCTGGAAAGCCAGTTTTTGTGCACCATTTATTAAAGAGGCTATCTTTCGTCTAGTGAATGTATTTGGCACTTTTGTCAAGGGTAAGGTGGCTAAGTGTGCATGGAGTTGTTTCTGCATCTTCTAATCTGTTCTGTTGTTCCTTGGATCTGGGTTTGTTTTTTCTTTCTTTTTAATCACTGTCATGCTGTTTTGATCACAGTAGCTTTGTAGTATAATTTCAAGTCTGGGATTGTGCTGCCTCCTGCCTTGCCTTTGTTGCCCAGGATTGCCTTTGCTATTCTAATCTCTTGTGGTACCAAATGAATTTTAGGATTGTTTTCTCTGAATTTTGTGAGATGTGCTGTTGGAATTTTGATTGGAAATGCATTAAATCCATATAACAATTTTGTAAGTGGCCATTTTCAATATATTGGTTCTTCCTCTGCAATATCAGGGATATCTTTCCATTTTCTGATACACTCTTGCATCTTCTTTTTCACAGTACCGTAGTTTTCAATATAGAGGTCTTTTACTTCTTTCGATAGATTGATTCCTTTGCCATTAATTTCTAATTTCATTGAATGGTGGTCTGCTAATATGCATGTGCTAATTTCAATCCTATTGCATTTACTTGAACATGTTCTATGAGTTAGTGTGTGATCTGTTTTGTAGAACATCCCATGTGCAACTGAGAAGAATGTATATTCTGATGTGGCATAGAACACTCTGTGGACATCTACTAAGTTCAAAAGTTTGGCTCAGTTTAATATTTCATTGTTGATCTTTTGCCTATTTGTGACAGTGGCGTATTGAGATCCCCTGCTATAATTGTATTTGTGGTTATTTGATTTTTTTTATGTCTGTTAATATTTGTTTTTTATAGTTGTGTGCACTGGTATGTATTTGTTGCATTCGTATTTATGATTGTTATCTCTTCCTCTTGGATTGTTCCTTTTACAAGAATGAATTAAATGTGTTTCTCATGTGCAGCATATTGTTGGATCTTCTTGATCCATTCTGTCAGTCTGTGTCTCTTGACTGGTGAATTGAGACCATTAACAATGATTGTTATAACTAATATATCTTGAGTTATCCTTGTCATGTTATTTTCCTGATATCTCCCTTCCCCCCATTTAATTGTGTGCCTTGCCTGGTGGATTCATTCTTTTGGTGGTGTTCATGGAGTGGTAGTCCTTTTTATCACTTTTTAGAATTGTCCTTTAGAACATTTTAGAGTATTAATGTGGTGTTCAAGAATTTACTCAGGTGTTCTTTGTCATGGAAGTATCAGTTCTCCATCAATTTTTTTTTGGTATTGGAAGTAGACCTTAAGACCTTGAGCTTGACAGGACTTATGCTGCTGAGTTATATCTCTAGCCCTCTCTATCAATTTTGAAAGATAGTTTTGTGGAGTATATCAGTCTGGGCCTAAGGTTATTTTCTTTAAGCCCTGAAATAACTTCAAGTTTTTTTTAACCTGAGGGTTTGTGTTGGTCAGCTGTGATTCTGATGGACTTTCCTTTATAGATGATTTGATTTTTTTTCTCTAACAGCTTTTAATATTGTGTTCTTATGTTGAATTTCTGGAATCTTACTATTAAATGCTTTGCTGTAGATATTCATTGGATCATGGCTAATTGGAGTTCTATGTGCCTCACTTAGCTGTATGTCAAATTCTTCTTCCCTGCCTATGGTTAGTAGCTTTAATTGGTAGTATTAGAATCTTCAGGAAATGACTACTTCTTGGAGATATCTTTCTTGTATAGCTGAGTTTTGAGTTTTGAGTCTGTTGAAAGGTCCCACTTCTTCAATTTATTGAGGATGCGAAGTTACTGCCTCCTTGGCCCAGCCCCTGCTCCTTTGGCACTGGTCCATAGTATTTTCTGTGAGTTAGGTACTCTCAGTCTTGGTATACCAGGAAGAACCACTGCTTAGAACAATTATGTCACTTTGGCTAATGGTGGTACTGTCAGCGATAATAGTTGCATCAAACAAAGCCTAAAAAAGGACAAGTTGAGGTAATCATTAATTTGCCACTTTTAAATCTATGAACTAGATTTGTGGTTATTTAACAAAATCTAAAACAACACAGAAAATTGTATGCAGTACATAAGCCCTCAACATGCCAATTTTACCCTTGGGAGAAAATTTAAAAGGGTTAGGGGGAAAAATACAGAAATAGAAGAAGAGGAAGAAATTAGAAGCAAGACTGTAGGACAAAGGAAGATTGTACAAACTTTGGGAAACTGGTGCAGAAAATAGGGAAAGAAAGAAGAAATAAAAGAACAGAACAAAACACCACCACCACCACCACACATACACAAACCCCTAGAAACCATGTTAACATTCATAAAAAAGATCAAATAATGAAAACTAAGAAAGAGAGAGGAAAAAAAATGTCCACTTCAGGGTTTGTCTCTGCTGTCACTGGTAGATGATGGAGACAGAGTCCATCTTCTTGGTTGAGAAAAGGAGTTATAAATGTAGAGGACTCTGGGTGGGAACCTTAGGCATACAAGTGTGGGTAGAGTCCAGTGCATGAAGATGGTAGTGTTTGAGAAAGAGACAAGGAAGTTTGTGGGAATCATGTTACTGGGGTTTTATAGCTTTAATTATTATGAAGTGTTTACTCAGAAACAGAAAGCTATTGGGAGATTTTTTTTTTAGTGGAAAATGACATGACTGACCTAATTTAGATTTTAGAAGGAAGCACTCTAGATGCTGTTTCTGAGACAAAGCTAAATAGGGGAGCATGGCAGCTAGTTGGAACTGCTAGTGTATAATACCGGTGAGAGATGGTGACTCTAACCAGGGTGGTAGCTGTGGGAAGTTAGGAGTACTCAGATTCCAAATAGAGTGAAAATGTACAGATGACAGAATTTGAAGATGGATCAGATATGGCATATCACTGCAATAGAGGAATCATAGATGACTCATGTTTTTGGCACAAGCAATTAGAGAGATAAAGTTAGCTGCCTTGAGAGAGGAAGATATGGGGGAACAAAGTGTGTGTGTGTGTGTGCATGCATGCGTGCGCGTGCACGCATGTTGCATGCATGCAGTTGATGAAGGAGACATTAAATTTAAGGTGCTTGTTAGACATCCTGGTGTATGTATTGATGATTTGAATCTGAAATTTGGGTCGATAAAAATTTGCAGAGTCCTCAGTGTACCGAAGGTGTTTAAAGCCTCAAGTCTGGATCCACTTGTTGGGAGGATGGTATGCTTTGTAGTAAAGATGCCTGGGAGCTGAATCCTGAGACACTTCGGCACTTGCTATTGTAGAGATAAGAAGGAAAAGAATGCCCGTGTGGTATGCACGCCTGTGACCCCAGCCCTTGGGAAGCTCAGGCAGAAAGATTGCAAATTCAAGGCCAGCAGTGGGAAAATTGATGAAATAGGCAGAGAATAAGAGAGTGGTGTTTTGGATGCAAGTCAAGGGAAGCGAAGTGCTTCAAGAAGGAAGCAGTTCACTATGTCGCCTGTTCCTGAGAGGCCAACTAAAGGGAAGATTGAAAGTCTTTCACAGGATTAAATATGGAAATCCTGGGGGACTTGACAAGGCTGTTTCAGTGCAGTGTTGGGGTGAGAGGTTGATTGGGATGGACTGCTGGCGATAATGATCATGAAAGACTGATTAGTATAATTGTGTGTATATATTTTCCTTCTTAGCCACATTAAACTGTCCAAGGTTACTGAGGTAACGTAACTAAGAGGATTGGATTTAACCATGGCTGAGGTTTTGCCAGGAGAGCATAACAAAAGAAATTGCTGGTATGGGTGATAAATCATGGATTATGTAATTTCAGTTGGATAAGAACAGAAATGAAGACTTAAAAAAGGTAAGGGACTGTGGAAAATGGTAGCCTGAGTGAATTATAACCCTTGTTGTCTAAAATTAGAAAGAACATTGTAGGAATATAAGGAATGGAGAGGTCAGAATTTTAGAAGGGTTATCTGCATGGGCATTAAAATCCTGATATTTATACGAGGAGTAGGGTATGTGTCAGCTAAATACTGATATCTTAAAGGAATGGGAGAAGGCTTGGAGGGTTAACATGTTCACAGTGGGGTGTAATTTGTATGTCTCACTGCCAGGTAGCTTGAACCCCTAGTGTTACGTGCATGGTTATTCCATCAGGTGGCTTTTTATTAATTGTGTTAGTCAAAAGACTCATACAAGTGAAGCTGACAGGAATGTGGTAATTCAAGATGGGTGAAATAAATCAAATAAATAATGGTGTTTGTATTTGTGGAAGCAGGTACAGAAATTCCCTTAAGTTACTGTGGTTATGACTGCCTTGAAATTACATGGGAAGAGATGGTGGCCTTTTAGATGGACCCTCTTTATATTCTGCAGTGATGGAACTCTCTAAGGAAGATATACCTAGGATTGGATTCAGATTTTACTGAAACCCTCCTGAGCACAGGGCATTGTACCTAGATGCTGAACCTAGCAGCTATGGAGATAAAGGAGTAAGTTATTTCATAAGAAGCTTATGATAAAAGTAGCTAAAAATGAGTGATAGAAAGTTCAGTAAGGAACTGAAAAAGTGCGGGGTGACTTGAAAGAGAAAGAAGTTAAAATTAGGTATTAAGTAAAGCTTAATTGAGGGAAAGATGGGCATTTGACAGAACAGTGACAAATTATGGCAGAAAAGAGTTACAATTCAGGTAAAAGAATAGTTTAATTTAGACCCTACTAGTAGCACACTGTACAAGGTGTTCTGGGGGAGGAGCCATTATTCCTGTGTTGACGGGAACTATAGTAACATGAGAAATGACTGGGAATTACATTAGCATCCTATTGTAAATGACTTTGTTAGATGCACACTGAATACCTGAGAGGAGTACCAGTTGTTTAGTTAATGAATAGCCATAAGGTTTTGAAGATAAACTTGATGTTCTCAAGATAAAGTTTTCCCTAACAGTAGGCTGAAGTGAGAATAGAATAGTGTAGACTAGAAATTCCTATAAATGGTAGAACTATACAGAAGTATACAAGACTTCCAAATATGATTCCTTGAATTGTTAAACATTCATGGTTGCAAAATGAGGGCTAAAAGTCAGATTTCCACATTTTGTTTTCCCTCCTGTTTCTTTGGCCTTTCCTGTTCTCTTAATATAGTTATGCCTCCTTTTCTGTGTGTTCCCATTCATTGGTGTACCTATTTGCCTGGCAGGCATCCAGCATTACATATCACCTGTATGCTGAAAATTGCCAGTTATAGCCTAATCCAGACTGCAACTTCAATATGTCCAAAACTGAATTTCTGGTTTTACTCGTGATATTAGCCTGTTTTCCTGTTGCTGGACAAAATACTCAACACCTCAATTTAAAGGCTGAGAGTTTTAATTGACTCATAGTCTTGGGGGTCTTAGTCCATGACCAGCTGGTTCCAAAGAAGGAACATTATGGCAGAAGAACCTGATTAGTTCATGTCAGCCAGAAAACACAGCCAAGGTAACAGTGCAGAGAGGATGGGGTGAGGGACCAGATACAAGATCACGTCTCTATGCATTTTGCTATGAAAAGTGTTCATGGGATTAGTTCCCTCCAGATACTGAGGAGCACTGTGTATCTCCAGACTGATCACTAAGCTTCCTAAATGGTTAAAGCTTCCTAAATATATATATGGTTTTGAGACGGGATTTCGTTATGCAGTTGAGGCTGGTTTTGAGCTTACTTTATAGTCCAGGCTGGCTCAAAGTTGCAGTGATCCTCCTATGTCAGCCTCCTGAGTGCTGGGATTACAGGTATGCACCACCATGTCTGGCCTGTCTTAGTAATATTTTTTAATACTGTGGGTTTTTTTTTTTTTTTTTGATACCTGGAATTGAATTGACAACCTTGTGCTTTTCAGGCAGGTGCTGTGCCACTGAGCTACATCCTTGAATCCCTTAGTAATATTTTTAAAGACATGAGTCATATTATTTTTCTTATTCAGAACTGTAGGAGCTTCCTACCTCATAGTAAAAGCGACAGTCCTTGAAGTGACCATAAGTTCCCTGTATTAGGAATAGACCTATTGACTTGTAACCTAAATTTACCCACTGCACGTTTTAGGTTTTTTTTTCCCCGATGCTTTGGATCGAACCCAGTAGAATTCTACCACTACACTATATTCATTTTGAGACAAGTTTTCCCTAAATTACCTAAACTAAATTTGAGCTTAATGATCTTCTCGCTTCAGCCTCCCAAGTGGGGATTATAGGCAAGTGCAGACCTTGTGCGCACTGCATGTTTTTGTATGACCAATGAGCTAAAAATGGCTTTTAAAATTTTAAAATAGATGATAAAATATTTTGTTTTTGTTATGCAAAAATGATACAAAATCGAAATTTTAGTGTCCGTAAATCAAATTTTATTGGAATACAGTCACACTCGTTGATGCCCAGACAGTGTCTGTGGCTTCATTTTTTTCTACAGAGGCACTGAGTTGAGGCCTGCAGTGTTTATTCCTGACTCTACCTACCTTGGATGGTCTGGCCGCAGCCCACCTTTCTCTGCCAGCTGCAATCCTGTCCTTGTCTTACTCCACTCCATTCAAGTTGGGCTCCTTTATCAGGCTCTGCTCCTGCTTAGGGCTGCCCCCTGCCAGCTCATCCCATCAAGTCTACACTCACTGCCATGGCCATGGGTTTCAGGAATTTCCTGTGTATGCCCAGGCTGTCACCCACTGTTTTCCAAGCCCTCACACCTTCTCACATAGTGTTTAATTTACTTATTTTTATATTTACTCTTTTTAAAGTTGTTTTCCCCCTTCTTGAGTTCAACCACAACGGCAGAGATTTTTTTTTTTTACATTGTAATTATTACCATATACTAATTGTAGAAATTAATGGTTTCACTGTGGCTTTTCCATGCAGGCATATAACATGCTTGGAAATTATTCTCACTCTGCCTTTCACCTTGTTCTGTCCTCCTCTCTCTTCTCCCTCCCTTTTACCACAATAGTAGGGTCAGGAATTTTTTATTTTTGTCTCTTTTGCTCTCTGATGCAGGCTTAGTGCTCAGGATACAGCACAGGATATTGTAGGTGTTCAGCAAATAGTTGCTGAAGTACATCGAATGGTTGGTTCTCTCACCAAGTGGGCCATCTTACTAGCCGAGTCTTGTTCTATAAAGTGTACTGTAGGTACCATGTTGTCAGGGATTAGGAAGGGCAAGTGACTTTATTTCAGTGAGGAGATAAGTTATCCTCTCTTTGGTTACTTAGTAGGGTCTTTTTCAATTTGCTTATTAGAAGTAAATATCAGAAAGCATTTTGTTTCGACCTAAGATGGCTTGTATAATGTATTTTAGGTTAAGATTGCAACTAGTGCGTCATCCTGTTCATACTGTTAATTCAGAAGGGATCTTTTGGCCTCTGGCCCAGTATTGCAAGGCTTCCAACTGCATGATGAGATCAAGCTTTTGCGTTATCATAGGATTTTTTTTTTTTAAGAGGTGGTGATAAGGATGGTAGCTGAATTTTTGGACTAGGTAAGAATTTTGATATTGGCTATTGTTACATTATTTATAGGTTTCTGTGTTTAATGTTACTTCTTGGGCCTCTTTTTTTTAAAAAATGAGGGAAACTTCTAGAGGAAAATGCTGAAATTAGTATTCTTTTCATGTTAATACTTCCCAAGTACTTTAATGTCACTATGTAGAGAAAGTTTTGTTTGAAGAGATTGAGAATATTACATTTACATGCATTTGCTCTAATTTACTTTCCAGAATTGAGTTGATGGTTGATTTTGTATCTTTGTGCTATTAAGCATGTACCAACTACAGAATAGTGAATTAATTAGTAAATATGTATTTACTTATATATCTCCCAGAATTTACCTTAAAATGAATACCAATAAGGAATATTTCTCTAATTTTGTCTTCCCTATCTTTAATATAGTAGACATATGGTTTTTCTGTTACAAAGAACTAGAGCCTCATCATTTTATTTTTATATAGGTTATTTTCAAGAGGTAGTCTGTAGCAAGATTAACAAAATTTGAAGTTTTCTCTTCAGTTACTATTTTGGGAGTAAATTTGCTGAATTCCATGTCAAACTGCTTACAAGATATTCTTTGGAATTTTTAAAGAAAGTATTTTTAATATTCTTACATTTCAGAAAAATATGTCATTATCAGACTTTTATAATTGAATATAGAATGCACTGTTTTTCTTTAGTTTTGAGATTTATTTCTATGGAAAGGGTTTGATGGTTGTACATGCAAAAAAATCTTGGTTTGTAGCTTTTTTTTTAAAGTTTTCATTGGTACCAGGGATTGAACTCACAACCAAGTGCTTGCAAGGTGGCGCTTCTGCTGCTGAGCTAAATCCCCAGCCCCTTGGGTAACCTTTTATTTAAGGCTTTTTGGCCATAGGGGTCTGTTTAGAAAAAAAGTAATATAGCACTTCAAAAGCACAGGCCATGAGAAAATGCCAGTTGATAATTGGAATTCATTAAAATTAAAAACATCTGTGAAAGACATTGATAAAATGATAAAATAGAATGATAGTGAAATAGAAAGATGATAGATAAAAGATAAAATGATAGTGGAAGATGCAGGCAAAAATCTTTACAAAACACATGTCTATTAAAGGATTGGTATCTATAATAGATGAAGATCTCTTAATTCTAAACAATATGAAAACAACCCAGTTAATAGGTAAAGATGTGAGCAGACACTTTAAAAGAAGATACGTAAATGGCAAGTAGGCATATGCCAACATGCTCAACATACGTGTCAGCAGAGTATTTCAAATTAATACAGCACCGCTATACCTCTATTGGAATGGCAAAAATAAGAATACTGACACTGCCAAATGGTGGCAAGGATGTGGAGTAACAGAAGTTCTCTCCTCTCTTACTGGATGCAGAATGGTACAGTCACTTGAGATATTTTAGCAGTTTCTTACAAAAATATGCTTACTCTTATGTATGATCTAAGTATCATATTACATAAGAACTGACAGCTTATGTCCACACAGTAAACTTCCTACAAGTCTGGGCAGGGGTGGTGTATACCTGCAATCTTGGCACTTGGAAGGCTGAGGCAGAGGATTGCTGTGAGTTCAAGGCCAGCTTGGGCTACACAAGATCAGCCTGTGCAACATAAGGCTGGCCTAAGTTGCACAGCAAGACCCTGCCTCAAACCCAGCCTAGCCCAACCCAATCCTGCAGTAACTATTTATGGCAACTTTATAATTGGCAAAATTTGGAATCAATAAAGATTGAATAGGTGAATGGATAAATTGTGCTACACTCATACAGTGCAATTATTATTCAACAATTAAAAAAAGAGCTATCAGCCAGGCATGGTGTTGCACACCTGTAATCCCAGCCCTCTGGAGACTGAGGGAGGAAGATCACTGTGAATTTGAGACCAACCTGAGCTACAAAGTGAGCTCAAGGCCAGCATGAATGGCATAACGAGATATAACAAGAGACCCTCTTTCAAAAAGACCAAAACAGGGCTGGGGATTTAGCTCAGCGTCATAAGCGCTTGCCTTGCAAGCGTGCAGTTGTGAGTTTGATTCCCGGTACCAGAACAGAACAACCCCCACAAAACTCAGATTATAAAAAGACCTTAAATGCATATTGCTGAAGTGAAAGAAGGTAGACTAAGATAGCTAGGTACTGTGTGATTCCATCTATGTGATATTCTTGAAAAGGCAAAGGTACAGTCTATATAAAGAGACTAGTGGTTGCCAAGGGTTTGGAGGGGGTATGGATGGAGGTTGGAGAGGTGGAACACGGAATTTTTTAAAGGGCAGTGAAATGATTGTATAAGCTGCATTAGTGGTGAATGCATACCATTTGTCAGAATCATACAATATACATGAATAATACTTAAACTGTGAATTTTAATTAATACGGGAACTATGGTGAGAAGGTGTATATGGGAATCTCTCCACTTTCTATAGACTTAAAACTGCTCTAAAAATGTAAATATATAGAAAAAATGCTGAGTAGAAAATGTATGTACTTTTAAAGTTTTTTATATGATATTAGGAAATTATAGGGTTTTTTTCTTCTGAAAGCATTAAGTGTACACTATTTGTTAGATATTATTAGATATTTTTGGATAAATCATCTCACTTAGTTTAAAGTAAAGTCTAGTCAGTCACCCATCATAGTGATGAGGAAACTCAGGCTTAGATAAGCAGCAAAGCTGGCATTTGAATTGACTCCTGCCTCCAAAGTCTATATGTTGCACAGTACCGGGAATCCCTGTAGATTTATTTTTTGAAATAAAAGTGGTAAAATTTGTCCCTTAATGTGAATGTCAGTGCCTTTATAGATAATGCTAAAGGAGATTGTCTGATTGGACTTGGCTTTATTTATTTTCTTTGTGATTTAATTAGGTTGAATGATGCTTTAGTTCTCTGTCTCTCGCTTCCCCTCCTTTCCCTCTCCTCCCCTCCCCTCCTCTCTTCTTTTCTTCTTGGTACCAGACATTGAACTCTTGACCTTGCACTTGCCAGGCAGCCACTGTGCTCTTGAACTGTATCCCCAGCTGTGCTTTAGTTTCTTTATCTGTTAAGTAGAGATAGTAATTGAGATTGTTGTGAGCATTAAATGAGTTAATGTATGAAAAGCTTTCAGAACAGTATTTGTACAAAATCTGAGTTCTATAATGTTATTAATTAGTAATGGAGTATTTTCTTTTTTTTGAGACAAGGTCTTGCTATGTAGTACAAGCTGGTCTTATACTCACACTGATCCTCCTGCCTCAGCCTCCTGAGTTTTGGAATTTACAGGTGTGTGTCATCACGTCCAGTACTTGACCATTTTTTAAAAAGGAGAAGCTTGAAAAAAAAAAGCAAACTTTATAGAAAAGTGTTTTGTGGTTTTTTCATATCTGCTTAAAGTATATGAAATGCTTTATTTTTTTTTAAATCAGTTTAATATAGTGGAGGAAAAGTTTTAGCTTAGTGTGGTGGTGGCCTACCTGTAGCATGTGTGCTGCAGTAGACACACAGAACCCTCTCTGTCAGCATGTGAGCCAAGTGTATGAGTCATTTTTTCTAAACTTAAAGCCTCAGGATTGGGTTTAGTTGCAGTGTTGGCACTTGGCAATAAATAAGTGGGCTGGGGGTTGCAGTTTGAGGTTTGCCATCATTGGCCTAAGATCCAGAGCATGCCTTTGTCCCTGCTTAGCTGTGTGACTTTTAATATCTCATTCTGTTTCTTGTGTGAGCTGAGGATGGATTTGGGTAGGTGGTTTCTGAATTCATTTTATAGCCCCAACAGAATGTGATTCTGAGCTGCTGTGCCTTTGTCATGGATTACTGCACTATGCTGCCATAATATGGCATTCACAGAGGTTCTCGATGTACACACAGGGTAGCCACTTTCTGCTGAGTGACTCTGGTGATCATGATTTCTGCACTATATCAGACTTTCTTAGCATTGTTCTCACTTTTCTGGTTTTAGTCTGCTTCCTCAGTATGGCTGGATTATTGACTTCATTATTGTATAAAGTTTGTGGACTTTTAGTCTCAAGTGACCACAAAGAAATACTGGTTTTGTTTTATTTTGTTTTGGGGCAGCTAGATTCACAGCTAATTACAGAATCAGTCTCTTAATGTGAAACAAGCCTGGGAATGGGAGATGTTGAAAATGCTACATTCTGTAGAATAGCCTGTGTATATGGATTGAACTCAGGGGTGTGTGCATGCTGGGCAAATGCTTTATTACTGAGCTGTACTCCAGCCCTTTTTTATTGTATTTTGAGACAGATTCTCATTAAGTCACCCAGGTTGGGATGAATTTCTGGTTTTCCTGCTTTAGCCTCCCAAGTGCTGGGATTACAGGTGCATGCCACAGCACCTGGCTATGTAGCACAGGCTTTATATGGAAGGTGTAATTTGAGTGACAAAAGCATTTTTTAAAGATATTTCTTACCACAGGGTTGCAGTTTAGCTTTTTATCTTGGTTATACAGAAGGATTCCATAAATTGTAGCACTTGTGCTTGTAATACAGTCCATTTTTCAAGAAAGTTACCCATATGCAAGTGTGTGTGTGTTTGTGTGTGTGTATACACGTACTCAAACTTCCTTAGTGTATTTAATGGGGATTTTCTAAGCCAGAGTTAGGGAAGTTGGTTATATGATACAGATGGTTTTCATAGAGATCATAGCTGAGTGTCATTTGACTATAGTTGTGGGTCTCTTTTCTCATTTTAAGTATTAAGGAGAGTTAAATATAACAAACATAACTTTTCTAGTCCAAAAACTCAAAAAGAAATTTCTTCAGAGAACAGTTGTAATATTAAGAAGCTGTTCCTGATGATAGTCTTTTAAGGGAATTGCCTTATTTAAAGGAAAAATATTTAGACAAAGAGGAGGAGGCTGTTTTCTTTGTGAATTTACATGGTCTGTGGCGTGTAAGTTACTTCCTCTGATACCTGTGTCAGAGAGTGTTCTGTTTTGATGTCAGTCTTTATTTATTAAACAGGTTGGCTTATAATCCTTATACAAGGATTATATTAATACCCAGAATTTACTTTTACCTTGTCTAGAATAAAATACAGTTTCATAGTGATGTGACTAAAGTCAGTAGCAAAGTGATTATGGCTTCTGAGCAGAAATATGCTGTGGGATTTTGGTGAGGGACATCCAGGGGTAATGAAATCAGAATCTAGTGAGATTCTATGATTCCGGCCTAGTGCTGTGTGTGTCTCTTTGGAGTTAGGAGGGCAGGGCCACTGAAACATTTTGAATTTTAGGCCTAAAAATAATTGAAGGACAAGCATTGTGTCAACATTTACTGTCTGTCTAATGATGGTATCAAGTGGAAAAGCATAATGACTGAACCAGTGGTACTGCTATATTTTTAGGTGCCTTATCTGTGGAATTTTTACATAGGTCTGATTTCATACCAATTTTGAATTGAAAATCAGTCGTCGTCATCGTCATCATCATCATCATCATTTTTTGGGTTTTTTTGAGACAGAGCCTTGCTTTGTAGTTTAGACTAGCCGGTAGTTTAGACTATATAGCCTGGACTGGCCTTGAGCTTATGTCAGTCCTGCTGCCTCAGCCTCTCGAGTGCTGGGATTACTGGCGGGCGTAGTTGCAGCATCACTGCGACTCAGTAGCAGTGTTGCTCTTTTACGTGGTGCTCCTTAAGTGCAAGTCAGCTAGTTGCCATACTGTAGCTACAAAAAGCGTTGATTTTTTTCTGGCCGTATCACTTAGGTTGTTGGGCCCAGGCCTTCATTTTGTTTGAAATGAAGTAATTTTCCTCTGTATTGTTTCTTTTAAATCAACAACATATATATATCCACACTCAGATATGGAACTCAGTGTAATTAAGCATTTTGAAAAGTTAGTTTTCCTCTTCTGTTACAGGTGCATTCCAGAGCAAAAGTCTTCAAACATCTTTGCTGTATTTGATGCTGAGTGACTGTCAGGGGACTCAGGCTTATGAGGAGGTACTGTCACACAAAACAGTGTCTAGTGAAGACTACAAGAAAGAGAGGAAAGGATCGGAAAAGGAAGCTGAAGTACTATAGAAAACCATGGTAGGTTACCACTTACATTTCCTTAATTTCCTACATACAAACAATTTTAGTAGTTTAAAATTAGAAGCACTGACAGTGAGGGTATATGGAAAACAATAGTGTTAATTTTTGGCTATGGCCTATCAGGTAAAGATGGCACTGTAGCAAATGAGTTCACATTTATTACTGAGCCCTTTAAGCCACAATATGGAGCCCCATGAGGCTGTGGTTCATAAATTGTTGAATACAAAGGAGGGAATGTTCACAAATAATATTTTCTAATAAAACTGGTATTAACAAACCAATACTGATAGCCTGGTGATCTTGAACTTGAAATTAATTTAGTACTCTTTCTGAAGTTCAGTTTTTTTCCTCATGAAATTAAAAATCCTGAACCAGTCTTTTAATTGGTTATATGATTGGTGCAGGAATTTATAAAATATGTATTTAACTCAAAAAGTCACTTTTTCACATGTTTTAAAAATCACAGCATCAAATGATATGTAGGGGATTCTGAGCTAAACATGAGGGCAAACTTACTATTTGATGAGAGTTCAGACTTGGATTTATAATGTTAGATGAGGTTCTTATCTCTTAATTTTGAATTGGTAAAATGGAACAGATTTTTTTCTCTTTAGCATTTTGTATCAGAGGGTGTAGTATATGTTTTTCCTAAGTGTAATGAGAAAGATTTAAAAAAGACGTAAGTGGGGAAAAAGCATAAAATATTCATCAATAATATGTTTAGAATATGTTTAGCAAATTTGATGGTGTATCTTTTTAAGTGCTACTTGCTTTTAAAAATATTCGTGCCAAGAATCACAATATTACCTTACTCTTTGTAGAGAAGGAATTCTAAAATCTTTTATCAAAACAGTGTTAACAAAAGAGTGTTAACTTGGGGGTTTTCTCTGTCATTTTAGTTTCATGGGGAAATGTGAAAAAAACACATTGTGACTTTTGTTGCTTCCCATGTGAAATTTTTTTTTTTTTTTTTTTTTTGGGGACAGGGTCTTGACATATACTTCAGGATGACCTTCAACCCACTATGTAGCTTAGGCTGACTTTGAACTCAAGGTGATCCTCCTGCCTCAGCTTCCTGAAATGGCATGTTCCTTATAGTCTTGATAGTTTTTTTTTTTTGGTACCAGGGATCGAACTCATGACCATGTGCTTGCCAGGCAGGCACTTAGATAGTTGTGTAATTTTAAGAAATGCTTTATGTATATATTGTCATAGTTGATAGAATTTCTTTTCTCATTCTTTTAAAATTTAACTTAGATTCTTTAGTGTGGGAAGTCTTTCATATATTGGTTATATTTTCCATTTTCCCTTGCTGTTTCCTAGCTGTTGCTTGTTTCCTAGCTCTTATATTTAGAATAAGAATTCTAATTTGATTTTTTAATACTTGAAAAAAATCTGTTTAGAGCTTATTTGCATAATTAAGTAACCTCCCCATCCCCCATTTCAGGGGATAAACCATTGTGTCAGTTCTTCCTTTGAGCATTATTAGTTCACACTGCTTATTCTGTATGTCTCTGTAAACTTTTGGGTTTAACTCTGAAATTTTTTTTTTCTTTTCCTTAACCTTTTTTTGGGTTTTTGAGACAAGTTTTGCTATGTAAATCTCTGTGTTGCCCAGGCTGGCCCTGAGTTTATGATGATCCTCCTGCTTCAGCCTTCTAAGTGTTGGGATGACAGGCATGTGCTACCATGCCTGGTTTCCTAATTCTTTGTCATTTCTTCCCCTCCCTCCTCCATTTTCCTCCCCAGTGCTCTCAAATGTTTGTGTGATGCAGCAATATGTAATTTTGTTTAGATGGAACTCATGGTATGTATGACTCTTGTTTTCTTGTTACTGGTTCTGGGTTATAAGTATATCTAATGACTCAACTAAAAATGTTCTTTGTTGAAAAAGGCTTCAGTTGGAAAACAAGAAAGAAATCTGGACAATTGATTTTTATTGAGAAAAAGGAAAGCTTTTTGATTGACATTAGTCTTGAGTTTATATGATGATTGAGATTTTTAAAGAATTACTTTTCAGTATAGTTTGCTTTACTTTTTAATGGACAATACCACAGTGTCAACTGCTTAGTTTCCAAGATAAAATTTTTTAAGCATTGATATCCAGTTGCCCTTAGCATGTTGCAGAGAGGACCCCATCTGGATGGGCTGCTTTCTGTGACTTCTACAAGCTACAAGCTACATAGGAAAGACCCTAGGACCCTCAAGCTGTGCAATGGAGTCAGTGACCTTTGAGGATGTGCCTGTCAACTTCATCCATGAAGACTGGACTTTGCTGAGTGCGTCCCAAGCAGCTCTACAGAGATGTGATGGGGGAAACTTTTAGGAATATGGTGACTATAGGAAGACACTTGGATAACCAGAAAGTGGGAGAAGAATACAATAACTGTTGCAGAAATCTAAGAAAGAGGTTGAGAAATGCCATCAATATAAAGCTTGAAATCAGCATAAAGAAAGCTTCCTTTGGACTCAAGATGCTAATGTCCATATGAAACAATGTGGTTTAAAAGCAAATGAAAGTTTTTCTTGTAGAAAGCCCCTGATTGGGCATTTGTCACTAAACATGCCCATCAAAGCTCACACTGCACTGAAGCCAGATGAGTATTTGGAATCTTAAAGGGAAACTGTTTAAATGTAATGAAAATAGAAAAAACTGTGATAATTTCCAGTCCATTCAGAGTCACACAAGGACAGAGGCTGGCAAGAAACCATATGCATGTGATCAGTGAGAAATCCTGCTCTATTCTTAGTGAAAGAACTCATCTTAGAGAAAAGACCTTTGTATATCAGAAAAATTTGAATGCCTCCAATAAAACCAGTCATGTTCAGATCTATCAGACAAATCACAGTAGGGGTATACCCTCTGTATGTAGGCAATGTGGGAAAGCTTTCAGCACATGTAGTATTTGTCAACAACATGAATTCAGATGGAGAAGAAAAAGTATGTATGTAAGCAATGTGGGAAAGGTTTCAGGAAAAATAGTAATTATCAAAAACATGAAAGAAGAAAAAGCGTGGTGGGGGGTGGGGTTGTGATTGTACCTTGGTGGTGTTAGGGGCCTCCTGCGAAGGTGTCATGGCTGCTGCCCCGATCTCAGTTGCCCAAACAGCGATGATAGGAGCCGCAGCCCCAACCTCTCCCGAGAGGTACTGTGTGAAATCTTTCGCTCCCTGCACACCTTGGCTAGACAGCTTAACCTCAAAGATGATGTGGTGAAAATTACAATCGATTAGGACAAGCTCCAGAGCCTCTCGGCATTCCAGCCTGCACTGCTCTTTAGAGCACTTGAACACATTTTATATTTATTACAGCCTTTTTTAGCAAAACTTCAGCCTATAATTAAAGAGGAGAATTCAGCTGCTGTTGAAGAGATAAAAAAACAGAAGCAGGGAGCAAGAATGAACTAAATGCCATATTTCCCACTAGTGACTGGCAAGAGGAAGAAAAGCCCAAAGATTGTGATTTAGGAGATGTGAAAAAGATACAAATCCATTTTGATCCAGAATAGTTCAAGTAAAGGCTGGAAAAGCAGAAATTGTCAGAAGAATATCTGCATTTATTGAAAGAAAGCAAGCTGAAATCAATGAAAATAACATCAGGGAATTTTGCAATGTTATTGATTGTAATAGTTGTGCAAGAACTGATGCCATTTTTACACCTTACCCTGGATTTAAAAGTCATGTAGAGGTTTCTAGAGTTGTCAATACGTGTGGACCACAGACTAGACCTGAAGGAATTCAAGGGTCAGGTCATAAATCTAATGGCATGCTTCGAGATTGTGGTAATCAGGCTGTAGAAGAACAACTACAAAATATTGAGGCTCCCTTGCGATTGCAGTCAGGTGGTCCAGTGCCAAGAGACATTTATCAGCGAATTAAAAAACTTGAAGATAAAATCCTTGAATTGGAAGGTATCTCTCCTGAATATTTTCAATCTGTGAACTTTTCTGGAAAAAGAAGAAAAGTTCAACCACCACAGCAGAACTATTCACTGGCTGAACTTGATGAGAAAATTAGTGCCCTCAAACAACCCTGCTCAGAAAATCAAGAGAAGCAGAATCTATCACAACTCACCACCTTCCATGAAGAACTCCTCCTCCTTGTCATTTTATTTTTTTACGTACATGTGTGTAACTTACTCTGTGATTAGTTAAATGGATATGTATTTATCAGTGTGAACTTTTCTCTGAAATCAGAATTGATTTTTACATTAGTTTGTAGCAAATACTCTTCAAATATTCCAGCAAGATTTGAAATAATGAATGTTTTGAAAATAGAATTGTTGGAACCTGTTTGCTTCTGTTTTAAAGGAGGCATTTTGGAAATGTAAAAACTTAATTTGAAAGTACCTTCTTTTTTTTTTTTTTGGTAGACCACAAAAGAAAGATTTTGTGATACTGATATTTAAAAGGACTTTATAATGTTGGTTAACCAGTTTATTAGTTTAAATTAGTACTTTGCATTTAGTGGGCATTCAACAAACAATTTATCAATTGAAATGAATTTTTAATGTGTATAATATGCTTGTAGTTTTCTTTTTCAGACGTATTAATGTAAATAAATAATAAAACCAGCTTTATTCCTTTAAAAAAAAAAACAAAAAAAAACATGAAAGAACTGGTAAGAAATCTTACATGTGTAAGTAGTGTGGGAAAGCTTTCAGCATACAGGAGTCTTGTAAAAGACATGAAAGAAACCTTATATATGTAAGCAATGTGGGGAAGCTTTTAGCAGACCAGAATATTGTAAACTACATGAAAGCACTCACACTGGTGGAAATCTTAGATATGTAAGCAATGTGGGAACGGTTTCAACACAGAGTTATTGTAAAATACATGAAAGATCTCACACTGGTGAGAAACATTATGTATGTAAGTAGTGTGGCAGAGGTTTCAGCAGAACAGTGATTGTCAAATACATGAAAGAACTCACTGGAGAGAAACCCCATGTATATAAGCAGTGTGGGAAAGCTTTCAGTACACATAAGCATGAAAAGCATTCACAAAAGCATGAAAAGCATGAAAAAAATTCACACTGAAGAGAAACCTTATGTATGTGAGCAATGATGGAAAGCTTTCAACACATCGGATGTTTGTAAAAGACATGAAAGAACTCACACTGGAGAGAAACTTCATGTAATTAAGCAATGTGGGAAAGCTTTCAGTACACATAGTATTTGTCAAAAGCAAGAAAGAATTCACACTGGAGAGAAACCTCATGTATGTAAGCAATGTGGGAAAGTGTTCAACACATCTGATGCTTGTCAAAGATATGAACGAAATCACACTGGAGAGAAACCCTGTGTATGCAAGCAGTGTGGGAAAACTTTCAAGACACGTCAAGAATGTCAAAATCATGAAAGAACTCACACTGGTTAGAAACCCTATTATGTAAGCAGTGTGAGAAAGCTTTCAGCAGAAATTGTAAGTGTTGAAATCATAAGAGGCTTCACACTGGAGAGAAATCCTATGCATGTAAGTTTTCAGCACACATCGTTATTGTCGAAATCATGAAAGAATTCACACTGGAGAGAAACCCTACGTATTTAAGGACTGTGGGAAAGCTTTCCACACATGTGGTATTTGTCAAATCCATGAAAGAATTCACATGGAGGAGAAACCCTATGTATGTAAGCAATGTGGGAAAGGTTTCAGCATAAGCAGTCATCAAACACATGAAAGAATTCACACTGGTGAGAAACCATAAGTATGTGTGTAGTGGGAATGCTTTCAGGACAAGTGATGGTATTGATAAACATCTTTACACTGGGGAAGAACCATATGTATGTAAGCAATATGGGAAACCTTTTAGTGCATGTTGTATTTGTCAAAGATATGAAAGAATTCACATGGAAGAGAAACTATATATATGTAAGCAATGTGGGAAAGGTTTCAGCACAGTCATTATTAAACACATGAAAAAATTCACAATGGAGAGAAACCCTATGTATGTAAACAATGTGGGAAAGCTTTCAGCAGATCCAGTGGATATAAAATACATGAAAGAATCCACACAGAGGAGAAACCTTATATATGTAAGCAATGTGGGAAAGCTTTTCAATGCAGCTGCCAGTGTCAAAGACATGAAAATCATGCTGCAGAGAAAACATGTATGTAATCAATATGGGAAAGCTTTCTGCAGAAGCAGTCATTGTCAGAGATATGAAAGGACTCACACTAGAGAGAAACTATACACATGTGAGCAGTTCAGAAAAGCTTTCAGCATACATAATTATTGTCAAAAATGTGAAAGAAGCCACAGTGTAAAAACCTTATGTATGCAAGCAACGTAGAAAGGGATTTGCTAAGTCTTCATTAAATAGACATTAAGAAACTTACTGGGGAGAAGCCATATGTCCACAAGCAGTGTTGAAGTTTCAGTACACACATGTTGTCAAATACATGAAAATACATATTTTATGTCAAATCTAGACGTTATTAGGAAGAAACTATATATGTAATAAACCTATATGTTGTATACCAACATCACTGTATATTGTGTCATATACATCTGTTACATATTTTTCTCTTAATACTGTCATTTCCATAAAGTTTTATTTTTTTCACATAAAAATTTTCATATTTACATTACAATGACTTAATTTGCTTTACTGGTATTTTTAAAACCACCTATACCAAACATAAACTGTACTGCTCTGTTTCTTGCCAGAATCCCACTGTTGTAGATTTCAAGATATCAGAGAGACCTAAAGGAAAAAAGAAGTATTTATTGGGTTTTAGGTACACACAGTTTGACCTTATAATGTCCAGAATGACTGAGTATCACAACAAAAGAAAGGCACTAGTTTTATACATTTGGTTGAGGAACTTGGACTTTAGAATGGGATGGGGTAAATCAAGGGCACAGAAACAAGACAGAGCAATTTATGACAGCATTGAAAGAAGACAGAACTTTGTGATCCTGTAAGAACAAGACGACATAAACTGTTCATATGTACATAGTTGTCAATCTTGCCTCTACCAGAACAATAACTTATAGCTACAGCAGAAGAGGGGGAACTTTGAGGGAGATTCTGAAGTCCCACTTCACATGGGACTATTTACAACTTACAACATGACCATAACTTGTCTCCTAAGGGAAATCATAATTACAGTAATCTCTCCAGAAAATGTAAATTATAGCATAACACCAGTAGCAATACTTTGAATGGAATGTTGATCATCTGTGGAATTTTTCTGGCAAGTATGGTTGTTACTGAACATGATGAGGTTAACAATACCTTTGCTCTATTCCCTGATGCTTTGATGCCATAATATCTTTGATAGTCATTGTTTTTACATTTGAAGCTATGATATTGGCATGAAGAACCAAACTCCTGAGATGTATCAAATCAGTTCATTAATAACAGAAATTTTTGGAACCATTCAGCGTCTCCTGAGATCTGGCCATGTTGGAACTTAGGGCAACCCCCCCCCCCCAATCTTCCTGGTAAGCAGCCATGGCTCAAGTGAGTGCCGTGTGAGCCAGGAAGAGAACCAGTCAGCATCTCCTGTAAGCCTACTGGTGCAAGGGCTGAGAATCAAACATCTCATCCCCACCCCCATCCCCCATTAGCAGCTGGGAGCCAGAGGTCTGAGCATCTCTTGGGAGGATGACAGTATGCAATATAGCAAATATGGGGGATTGCCTTCTATCATCTCTCTCTCTCTCTCTTTTTTTTTTGGTACTGGGGATTGAACTCATGACCTAATGCCTGCCAGGCAGATGCTTATGCCACTGAGCTAAATCCCTGGCCTCCTTCTATCATCTCTTTGAAGGCAAATATTGTTTTCACTGTTTTGCTTTGTTCTGATTGTTTTGCTCTATTCAGTATTCTGTTTTGATAGGTTTTATAATGTTCTCTTTTTGGTTTAATTTTGCTATGCCTGATTGAATACAACTGTTGTGAAGCTGCTGAGATATACTGTGGTACCTGTTACTGTTAATCCTGGTATCCTGCTGTGAAGTCCCGTCCTAATTTCACTGTATTGTCTCAGTTGGCTTTGTTCCATCTTGTTCTGTTGTATTTTACTACCTTCAAAATTATAAAAACATTGATAACCAAAAAACAAGAGCCAGGATTAATAATTGTGAATGTTTTATTTTATGATGAAGACTTAAAAACAAAGTATCACCTCTTAGTACTTAATTGTAGGTAAGTAAAGATACTACCACTGCTTTTTCTCATTGGAATACTTTGGGCTTTATGGAAAGCATACTGAGTTGCTTTTTGCACTTTGGTGTACTAATAACAAGTGTCTTCATGATATTTGTAAACTTAGAAATAGTGAAAAGTTTTAGAGGTGTGACCCATGAGCATGAAGGATCTATTCTGTTAAATTTTGTGAAATTCATTCTATTTCTGGACATTAGTCTACTTCATTGATTTCTGGTCCAGCATTTCAGTATAATGGTACAATCCATCTTTGTAGAGTCTCTTTCTTTTTCTTTCTTTCTTTCTTTCTTTCTTTCTTTCTTTCTTTCTTTCTTTCTTTCCTTCCTTCCTTCCTTCCTTCCTTCCTTCCTTCCTTCCTTCCTTCCTTCCTTCCTTCCTTCCTTTCTGTCTGTCTTTCTGTCTTTCTTTCTCTCTTTCTTTCTTTCTCTCTCTCTCTCCTCTCTCTCTCTCTCTCTCTCTCTCTCTCTCTCTCTCTCTCTCTCTCTCTCTCTCTTTCTTTCTTTCTTTCTTTCTTTCTTTCTTTCTTTCTTTCTTTCTTTCTTTCGTTGAACTCACTACCATGTGCTTACCAGGCAGGCGCTTATGCTGCTGAGCTACATCCCCAGCCCTATGGAGGATTTCTTGATTCCGTCATTGATTTGTTTTTCCAAATGAACTTCAGAATGATTTTTGTTGAGGTTTATATCAGTTCTGAGGAGATTTTTGTTTTGTTTGTTGGAAACAGGGTCATGCTATGTAGTCCGGCTGGCCTTGAACTCATAGTGATCCTCCTGCCTCAGCCTTCCAAGTGCTCGGATTACAGGGATGTGCCACTGCTGCCCAACAGTTCTGATGAGATTTTGATTCAGAATGAAATATGTACATGTGTAAACTAGCTTGGGAAGTTGATTGTTTTGTAATAATGTATTTTTCCCATTCTGTCTCCTGCTATTGTATTTGAAAAACTAAAATTTTGAACCATTTAAATGTCAAGTATCAAATAGTATTCCTGTTTTCCGTAGTTCATAGTTTTGTATTATATATTTTGACTGGCTGTGCAGTCTCATTTTTAAGATGTGAAGGCCTCTGTTAGTTTGAACGGGAGTGAGTGGGTTTCATGATTCACTATCATGCATTTCTGAAGAGTTCCTTCAAGCTAGAAGTATGTTTCTTACAGATATTATGTGATATGAAAAACTTTTTTGTTTCTTCCTTCTGTCCCTCTTTCTCTTCCTTTCCTTTTCTATCCTTGGGTTGAGGCTCAGGACCTCACACATGCTAGGCAAGTGCTATGCTATGCCACTGAGCTCTACTCCCAGCCCAGTGTAATGGTTGATACATTGTATCAACTTGCAAAGTTTAGAAGTTTAATAAGGGACTCAGCAGAGGGTCAGGGGCCTCATTTTGTAAACATCTTCATCCTGTGCAAGAGGAGGGCACAGAGATGGTGTGAATGCTTCACTGGGGTTGGGTGGAGGTAGCCTGCTTACAATATAAAGGAGGAAAAGAGACTTGATTTTCCCTACACTTTGCTGTTGCCTTGAAATGTTGCCCATGTGCCAGGCCACCCTGCCTTGGAGCCAGCTGATTACAGACTGAAACCTCCACAAACTGTGAGCTAAATAAACCTTTTTTTCTTGATTTTGGGCTTTGGGTATTTTGTCGCAGCAACAAGAAAAAAGTAACCAAGACACATTAGAAGACCTTTAGACGGAGTATTCAGAAGCATAGGTTCAGCAGAAAGATAACAGATGCACACAGCTGAGTAAGACCCAAGTGAACCTTCACCAAAACATAAATGAAAAACCATCAATTCTCTGGTTTGGTGGTATTAAGATGGGTTTTAGTTCCTATTCCTGAGCAAGTTTGTTTTGACATCAACTGCTTCATTATGGGTTGACTTAAAATATATTTCTATGTCATTCTTGTCAGGTGACATTTCCTTTATTGAAGTAATTGCTTCTTTTTCCTTCTGACAGAGATCTATTCGATCTTTTGCCAATGATGATCGCCATGTTATGGTGAAACATTCAACCATTTATCCATCTCCAGAGGAACTTGAAGCTGTTCAAAATATGGTGTCTACTGTTGAGTGTGCTCTTAAACATGTCTCAGATTGGCTGGATGAAACAAACAAAGGCACAAAAACAGAGAGTGAAACAGACATGAAGAAAGATGAGGCTGTAGAAAACTATTCCAAGTGAGTGTGGATTGGCCCTTGTGGAGCACAGAAAAGCTTGAGGATTCCTTGCATTGAGTTTGCGATTTGTCGTTCTTTGTGTTTTCTTGTACATATGACTATAACCAAAGAAGTAAATGTTATGTATAGAGTTTTTTTTTTTAGTTAACTTTGAAGAGAAAGAAAGGAACAATCATTAAAGCCCCCAAAAAGAAGATGGACAAAGAAAGTATACAACGTCCTTTCAATTCTTTAATGTTTGAAGGTTATGATGTATCCTGTGTTTTGCTGTGTTGTATCCTCTGTTTTTGCTCCTGGGGAAAAATTCCTGGAGTAGAAGACTGGGAAAATGTATTTTAAATGTATTTTAACTGTGTCTACTTTGTTGATTCATAAAACATAGCATAGTGTCTTGCATATCATAAATGTTCATTGTATATTCGTGGAACACAGGAAGGGCTAATGGGAGCCAGCACCTTCAACAGTTACAGCATAGTGTTCTAGGTGACATCAGGATATATAGTGATGAGTGAGCTGAAACTGCAGCAGTAACTGTTACTGTGTGGGGCAGTGCCTCTATGATTGGAGTACATGGATGATTTAGTTTGAGTCTTACCTTGAAAGGTGAAGATTGTTTGATTGAGGATACCACATTAATACCCTCAGAGATCATTTGAGCTACAACTTTTGTAAATGGAAGATAGAGGTTAACATAATTTTGTTCTCTAGCTTTCATTTTTAAATCAATGTGATAAGTGGATAAGAATAGTAGGAAATTACTGATAAATTGATTTTCTTCACCAAAACCTTTTTATTCTTTTTTTTTTTTGGTACTGGGGATTGAACTCACGACCTCACACTTGCTAGACAGGCGCTTTAGCCACTGAGTTAAGTCCCTAGTCCTGAAACCTTTTTATCTTAACTTGAAAGATAGATCATGCCGAAAAAAGTGATTTTTTTTTTTTACTTTTCATTTTAATTGTTTACAGGTAGTTTATATTTTGTGCCTGGCATTGGTTTGAAGGTTCTTAGAAGTGATTCCATTTTTCTTACCTGTAATAGTTTAAAAAAATATTTTTGGCTGGGCACAGTGGCACACACTGGTAATCCCAACTATTAGGAGCCTCAGGCAGGATTGTCCCAAGATCAAGGCAAGCCTGACCTACATAGTGAGACCTTGTCTCAAAAAAATTAAAAAAAATGGTTTTGCCCAGCTTGGAGTTCATGTTAACTAGTCATAGTATCCAGTGATTGAAACTTTGGCATTCTTCAGTGATACCTGGTTCTCTAGTATCTATTTCCTGTGTAAGTTAGGCACTATGGATTTTGATTGTATTTTGGTATGTGTTTGTCTTCTTTTAAAGTTTTGAAGTTATAATTATACACATACATAAACCGTCTGTGTATATAGAATTGGCCTTTTAACTTGACTATTTATTTATTTATTTATTTATTTTTGGTACTGGGGATTGAACCTAGGGCTTAGGCTGTGAGCTATATCCCCAGCTATTTTGTATGTTGAGACAAGGTCTTGCTAAATTGTCCAGGCTGGACTGACATTTATATTCCTCCTTTACCTCTAAGTGATGGGATTATAGGCATATGCTACCATGCCTTGCTTCTTTATATCTTTTCTTTCTATTTGTGGGCGAGAGGTTGAGGCAGGGATTTGCTATGTAGTGCTGGCTGTCCTTGAACTCATGTAGTGCAGGCTGATGCTGAACTCACGGCAATCCTTCTGATTTTACAGGTGTGTGCCACCATGCCTGGACTTTGTATCATTTTTAAGTATTTCAGTGGAGTTTAGGACTTATAAATATATTCTCTATTGTTTTTATTTGTTTTTTCCCTTTTTAGACTGATACACATTTAGATGGTGTCATGTAGACTTTTGCTTAACTGGATGAAGGTTTCATTGTGTAGTTTGGGCTGGGCTTGAACTCACTATGTAGCCCAGGCTGACCTCAAACTCAAATGATCCTCCTGCCTCAGCCTCATGAGTGCTGGGATTACAAATGTGTGCCAGTACCCCCAGCTACAATTCTGTTTTCCAAGACATGTCTGCCTCTGTTTTATAGAAAATAAGAACAATCATTCTGTGCTTCCTAAGTTCCACCACATGGGAAGAATTACAAATGCACCACTTGGGACCATTCCACAAATGGAATGACCACGTATAAACTAAGAGCAAGCTGGACATTGTGGTACATGCCTGTAATATAATCCCAGCACTTGGCAGAAGGATTGCTGTGAGTGTGAGGCCAGCCTGGACTACAGTGTGTTCAGGACCAGTCCAAACTACATAGCAAAATTCTGTCTCAAGAAAAAAGGAAAAGTAGAGTTGTGTTTCAGCTAGATATATGCTAATGACACATATTGGTGAGGGCAAGTATAGATTTATTAAGTACTTCCTAGTGAGTGCCAAGCAGTTAATCAACTGTTATCTATACTGTCTTATTTTACCTTTAAAAAAATAAGTTGGAAGTCAAATCTGTGGCACAGTTTCCCACTCTTTGTATTATTAGGAATATTAGAACTGTGTTCCTAATTTTAAATAGTTCATTTTATTTGGGTTGCTTTACAGTAACTGTTATGTTCAGATTTATTGTTAAAGTTCAGAACTTTTTGAATTAGTTTAGGAATTAATTTCTCTGCTCAGTCATGCTGTCTTTTTTTTTTGTTGTGCCAGGGATTAAACTCATGACCTCATGCTTGCCATGCAGGTGTTTATGGCACTGAGCTTTATCCCTGGCTCAGTCATGCTGTCTTCTAAGGCTGGGATAGAGCCAATATACTATAATAACTAGTTAGAACTCAAAAGTGGCCAATTAATGATAGCTATCATTTATTGTCAGTTACTGTACCCAAGTGTTTTTCACATTATAATGAAACGACTAGTCTCTATTATTATTTCTCTTTCTCTGCCTTGTCTTACTTATGAGATTTCTATATCTCCATACTTGCTTATGAAAAACATTAAGTCAGACTCATTAATAGACTTTCACTTGCTGGAGATAACTGTGTATGTATGGTAGACCCAGGATTCATGAAGTTCGGATCTGTCTGAATCGATCTGGCTGTCTTAGAATCTGTGCTTCAGTTTCCTTTGAATAAACTGTGAATGCACAGAGTAGCTTTATGGAAGTGGTAGCATTTAGAGTAGGCATAGAATATGGGTAAGGTTTTGGGAAGGCATAAAAGGGGAAAAAATCTGAGCAAAGATACAGGTGTGAGGAAAGTATAGAGAATTTTTAAAAGAAATAATAGCTATTATTTATTGAGTTCTTAATATATATTGTGCTCGGTACAGTTCATTATTTATATTAAATTATACTGTCATTACCACTGTAAGAAAAGGATCATTGTTTAGCAAATAAGGAAGCAGCCTAAAAGAAGCCAAGTATTCCTAATTTTATCAATGTTAAACAGTGAGTGACAATAACAATATTTAAACCAGGAAGTCATTCTTCTTTCTGATTTACCTCCTGGTATGCTAAGTATCCAAGTGTTCAATGAGATACCAAGGGATTAATAGATGAAGTGCTATCCATGCAGTGTCTGGGAAGATTATTCCTGCCTGAGGTATGCAGCAGGTTGAAGATGGCAGAGGTTATCCAAAAGGCCATTAAAAAGAGGGTTATTGAGATAGTCTCCTTAAGAGGTGATAAGAACTTGAGCCAACTAGTTTGAAGATGATGCTTTGAGGGCAGCAATAGAGGAGGAATTTATAAAGTATTAGATTCAGAAGCAGGAGAGGACAGAGATGTAGAGAAATGAAAAATCATAGGTGCCTGACTATATCACTTAGTTGCCTACACTCAGGTCACTTGCATTAACACACATTTCTTTTTGTACTTGAACACCTTTATAGTTTTTCACTGACTAAATGCTAAATGAACCTCTAGGTGTTACGGCACTGAATCACTGGCCAGGTTATTTATAATTTCCTGTCTGGTTTCCACTGCCACAATTTATTTCTTTCCCTTCTGTTTCATTCTCAACCTTACTGACTTGCCCAGCTGCTGATTCTTAGCTTCCTGCTGGTATGATCTTTTTTCACCTAGCTAAATCAAGACTGCACTGAAGTCAAACTCTCAGGTTGCCTTGTTTGACCTCTCTAATTTTAACTTCTCTCTTTCTCAACTTGGAATCTACCATAACATTTTAAAAACTTGAGTTTCATGGTCAAACCCACATGGGTTTCAATCCTGGCTTTGCCATTTTAGTCTCTGAAATTGAGCAGTTAACTTTGATAACTTTATCTTCCAAATGTAGGCTGTGTGTGAGATGAGATGGCCTGTAGTTTGTTCCCAGATGTTACTTTCCCTTCCCTTTTTAAGCAGGGCACATAATCTGTTAATATGCTTTTGTTGCTTAACCATAATGTAAACCTCAGGAGCAGAAGAGGAGACTAGCAATCCTTTTAAAATGTTTTCTGTACTCAAACAAGTACTTGCTTGTTGAATGACTGCTAAGCTTAATTAATATTTCTACTTGCGATTAAGAGAAATTAATAAGAAGCTTTTAGAGTTAAAACTAAAGGTAGGTGAATATTTTTCTTTTGCATCATTCATCATTTGAGGATGAGCATTTGCTCTTTTAGCTATTTCCTGGACTTGGAATGCAGATGTTGACAGGTTATCTTTGGTAGTAAATTTTATTTCCTCAGCTGTTTGCTTTATCACATTTTTTTTAACACATTTCAATTTCCCCCATAAAGTTTTATGAATTCCTGCAGTGATACAGCTAGGAGGGATGTTAGCTCATCCAGCCAGTAGCCATTTTGATTACAGATAGTCAGCCCAGGGTAGAATTCAGGTATTTTAGGTTTATGTCTTCATATTCTTTCTCAGTATACCATGGTGTCCCCATGTTTCTCATAAATTCTTTAATTACCAAAAAAACCAAAAAAAAAAACGTTTAAAAAGAACAGTTTGAAAAAAATGTTGAAGGGGACACAATATTTGTTAGTTTGTTAGTTTCTACATATAGATGTAGTAAAGAATTGAAAACCCTAAAAAGTCTGAAAATGCTTCCTATTGATAGGAACTTTGGGAGAGATAGAAACTTTATAAACATTACATCTGAGCCTTATTCCATAGATTTTTGGTGTCTAGATTTACCTGTTCCCTTATCAGTTCACATGGATATCCAGGAAGTCAACAGATGATTGCACGTTATACTTTGGGCATTAGGTTGTAGAAGTAATCATACACACTTTTGCTTTTAGGGATCAAGGTGGTCGGACATTGTGTGGCGTAATGAGGATTGGCCTGGTTGCAAAAGGCTTGCTGATTAAGGATGATATGGACTTGGAACTGGTTTTAATGTGCAAAGACAAACCTACAGAGACCTTGTTAAATACAGTCAAAGATAATCTTCCTATTCAGATTCAGGTGAGTACAGTTTAACTGCACCTATAGGAGAATTTGTAAAAAGATGAAAATAGGTGATCTTGATGAATCTAATAACAAGAATTGGTAATGAGGTACAAACAGAAGGAATGTTGCAACTGTGGATCAGTGACTGAATCCATCACATTTAAAGCACATTTCTGGTGGTTAATACATAGGCTATACTTACCAAAGCAAGATGGCTGTTAGGGTAAGGTCTTAAACTTTTCAGGTGTATTTTGCTAAGAGTTTCACTTTTCATACTAGAATTCCTGGCATTATAAAACTCTTGGAAGGGTTGGTGAGGTGCAGAGAAGAATTGAGAGATGAAAGTAGACAATTGAAAGACTTTCATAGATGATAAAAGTTAAGATTTGGCTAATGTAACAGTCACCCACCTGTTCTGTTAATGGAAAGTCACTATTCCTTGTTTCCAAAACTCCTTCACATTGGGTGCATTTAGAATATTTCAATGTTGATGTGCTCCCTGGAGGATGCTTCTGAAGACCAGAGGCTCCTAAGGCTGAAGGCAGGAAGTGTGGGGCACTGTTCACCCCTAGGTTTGTCTTGTTAGTTTACTCCAAGTGCCAGTTAACTGCAATACTGACTGGAATGTTGTGATCATCTTTCAGGTTCAGATGTGTGTTATTGGGAGTCTGATTAGATTATAGCTGTTTGGTGATTTCACTGCATGTCACATAAATAGATGTCCAAACTTTGAGTTATTGAATGCTCCCTTTCCTTTTATTGTTTTTTTTTTTAACTTCTAAAGAGGCCTCTCTCTCTTGTCTCTCTATTTAAATGATATGAACACTAACTTTATTTTTGTGATATTGGTTACTGATCATTTTCTTTTATATTCACCAAAGTAAACTTAAAATTTTCTGATATTTTTAATCTAATCCCCCTTCTCTTTTAGAGGTACTGAGGATTGAACCTTCGCATTGAGCTACATCACCAGCCCCTTTTAAAAATTTGAGATAGACCCTTGCTAAGTTGCTAAAGCTAGTCTTAAACTTGCAGTCCTCTTGCCTCATCCTTCAGCTGTTAGGATTATGCCACATCTAGTTTATTTGTAGTTCTTAACACTCAAATTTGTGTTACTTTGTTGACACATTCTCCTACATTAATTTTTGAGACACTTAGTGTTCTGTAAAGTTTTAAAATATTTTACTCCAAGCAGCAGGAAATATTTAGCTTTTCCACATTCAATTTGATGAAGAAATAGCAGTTTTTGTAGTATTTCTTTCCTCCTGTTCTCTCTCCTTCCCTTCTTCCCTTCCTCTTTCATTCATCCTCTTTGACTCCTCTAAGGAGTGACATGGAAGGCACTAAAGCTTTGTAAAATGAGAGGATCAACAAGAGTGATTTCTGACTAAATGCTTTTTGGTATAGTATTAGTAAAATTTCTCTTCCATTGTGTTTTTTATTTTTAAAAATTTAATCTGCATGTCTGTATTTATTGTGGTGAACATTATTTATAATGTTTATAACAAAGTAATAATCCAAAGGTCAATATATTAGAGGCTTTTTAAACTGGCTTACTCTTTTGTGTTCCCTTTAGTGAGTCTTTTTTCTTAGAAGAGATCATAGTTCTCATCCTTAGTTGTATCTTGATGGAAAAAAGGGTTGAGAACCACTGCTATAATAAATGAGGGTTATTAACTCAGAATGTATATCACATCTCTCCAGCATTGAAGACTCGGTACACTGGCCAGGCTTTGATCTATACTTGTAGAGCCTTCTTTTTGTAGATCATAACTGTGTGAACTCCACATTGTTTTTTTCTGGACACCGTAGTTTGCTTTATTTATTTATTTTAATTTAATTTTAAAGGGAATAAAACAGACCAACAGAACCAATGGAAACAGTGATAAGACAGTAGGAAATCTATGATAGTTACTTTATTGCATATTGTTGTCCTCAAAATAGTTGCTCGGCTTTAGGCTTACAAAATCAATCAAACAATACAGTTCTTCCAAGTTGGCTGGTTGCTCATGGAGGTATTGGAAGTGAGGTGAGGGTCTGTTCTTCTCTCCCCAGCCTGCACTCCCATGTGCTGGCTGGCTTACAGCCAGCGGGCTTAGTTTCCTTCCTTCTGGACACCATAATTTTAAAATATTCTTGTTGGCTATTAAGTGTTCAGGCAAGAAACCCAGAAGAGAAAAAAAATTGTGCAAACCATTTTAAATTAGAGGGAGGAGGAGGTTTTTAGACTAGAGAGCCAGTAGTGTTCTTCTATTATACATAGTCTACATTTTTGCTAAAGATGCAGTGGTTCCTAGGTTCATGAACTTAATTTGTTCCATTATTCTGGAAAAGATGTTCTTGTTTGTGCAAAAAAGATGGCAATGGTTGTTGTGTTTGTCATCTGACACAGAGTTTGCAAACAAAAACAAAATTTTGTCAAATGCTTCTAAAGCATTCGTGAATCAAGGTACCACTGTACATTTCCCTGAAAAATGGGGATATTAATCATCCACCTATTAGATTCAGTAATAAACATATATGCACATCATACATAAGCCTTCACCTGTACACACCAGCACACATTATATTACTAACATTTTAGGAAATCATTTTATGGGTGACTTCAACACTCTCCCCTTGTTTTAATTACTTGTCCCATTGCGGAGACAAAATACTGGATTCCCAGAGTTAAAAGTCAGAAAAGTGGGCCTGGGGATTTAGCTCAGTGGTACAGAACCTGCTTGGCAAGCCTGAGGTCCTAAGTGCTATTCCCAGTACTCTTCCCCATAAGTAAATAAATAAACTCTAAAAAACAGAACAAAAAATAAAGTTGGGAAGGGTTTATTTCAGCTCACAGTTTGTAGAAGTTTCAGTCCACAGTTGGCTGGTTCTAAGGCACAGTGTCATCCAGACAAGTATCACAGAGAGAAAACAGTTTATGGTGGGCAGAAGACAGTAAACACAGCAAAGCAACAAAGTAGTGAATAAAAAGCAAATGGTGACAACAGCAGCCCTCTTTCTGTCCCTTATATTCCTTCAGGGTGCCTACCTTAGGATGAATAGCAGGATGAATAGCACTCACACACAAAGTGGGGCACCCTTAACCCTAACATTGCACCTAGAATCAGTCTTGGCATTAATTCCAGCATCACACAGTCTAGATCCAGTCACCTCTCAAAAGCTCCATCTGTAACCACATGAATGAAGCTTTGGAGGTCCATCTAAAAATAGGCCATAATACCCTTCTACTTTTAATAGCACCAATCTCCCATACGGTTTTATTATAGATAAAAAATCTTTTTCCTGAACATTTTTCATAGCAAAACTTCATTTATCTAAGTGTCTTAATTGAAACCTTAGCATATCTAAGGTACTAAATTTCTTTGAAACAAAGGATGCAGAAGATGACCTCGACCAGAAATCACTTAAAATCAGTCTGAAACTTACACTGTATTCATTACCTAAGCTGTAGCTTACTGTGATATACATACATAACTGAAAAATGTAGTTTGTCTTACTTTCCATTAGACATCTTTAATGATCTTTGATTGGTAAAATGAATGTGGATGGTTTTCTGCTGCTGCATTATATTTTAGTTATGGTTCTTCCATTCACTGGGTGGCTTTTACTTCTTTGGCTCCCCTATTCAACTTCCCAGTTTTTATGAAATGTTTAATGTTAAATATTTGCACTTGTTATCCCAGTACTGAGGAGGCTGAAGCAAGAGGATCCTGGGAGTTCAGAGACAGTCTAGTCTATAAAATGAGTTCAAGGCCAGCATGAACTGCATAGCAAAACTTTGTCTCAAAAAGGACCCCCCCAAAAAAGAATGCTGGGTTTTTTTTTTTTAAGACTTTGAGTTCTTTTAATACAATGTTGAGTAAAAACCTAGGATTTATATTCAACCTGGTTCTTTTATGTCAGGTAATACTAAATTCCCATACCAAGAAAGGCCCTATGTATACTTACTATAACATTATATATTGTATGATAAAATATTAAATATAACTTACATGATTCTGATGGGGTGATTAATTTGTGGAAGACTGTAAATAATGTATTTTAATGGAATGTTAAAAGAAGCAAAGTAAGTTTTTTGTGGCTGTCACAAGACTTGTCATAAAAGAAGTGTATAACTTACTTGTCTATACTCATTTCTTTTGCTGGTAAATGTGCAGAGATCCCTTTTCATTTTTGCTCAGCTTGCTGTAGAAATCTACATAACCTTATATCTTTGACAAGAAGTTTAAGACCTCCCAATTATTTTTTTACAGTAGTTTTCTGAAACAATTTGAAGAACAATAATTTACCCTGTATCATATAATGATGGTATTAACATTTTATTTTTAAATAGTAGAATGGTTTTATTTTTTTGGGTGGGGGGTACTGGGACTCATACTCAGGACCTTGCACTTGCCAGGCAGGCACTGTGCCACTGAGCTATATCCTCAGTCCATTAGAATGGTTTTAAATGTTCGTAATTGTGTGAATGATTGACACTGTGTTTTTGTTTTTGTTTTTGTTTGGAATGAAAGATTTGCTTATAAATTGAGAAGAAAGAGAAGTTATCTCTAAAGAACTAGTTCCAGATTTTGTTTCCTCTTTTGGCACAGTAATTCCAGTAGTTAACAACATTGAAATGTTAGTGAATGCATTCATTTTTTGAGATATTTCAATCTAATTGCATATTTTTGAAATTTTGGTGACTTTCAGAAACTTACAGAAGAGAAATACCAAGTGGAACAATGTGTAGATGAGGCATCTATTATAATTCGGAATACAAAAGAGCCCACGCTAACTTTGAAGGTGATACTTACTTCCCCTCTAATTAGGGACGAATTGGAGAAGAAGGATGGAGGTACACATATATAGATACATATATATATATATATGTATATAAGTTTGGTTTATTTTGTGCATATAAGACCTCTCAAGTGCCATGATAACTGTGCTTTATGGATTTACAAAGTCACAATCTTTGTTTGTTTTATGCTTCCCATAGTACTTTAAATAGCTTAGTTTTACATAATTAGTCTATCAAATAAATGTACTATTAGTATAATATATTTTTTAAAAGTATATGATTTCAAAATATAAAGTTTTAATTTAAAAACCTATGCATATCTTAGGGGTCGGTCTTAAGGTCTACTTTAAATTTTATACCAAGTTGGTGTTCTATTTTACTGTCTGGTACTGCTTTGGTATCTGCATTAGTCAATGTATTCTAAGTATTTTGGCTTAGTGATTAGATATCAGGATTAATCATGTCTCAAAACAGTTATCTTCAGATCACTCTTAAGTATATTACCTTGTAAATTTATGTTTTACTTAACTGCTTGCATGAAGTTTTTTTATACTGTAAGGAATACGAATTGGGGGATTAACTTTTTTCTGTGAATTCTTTAGTAAATGTTTTCAAGGTTGTGATTTTGTTAATATTTTGAATACCACATATGTGAAAGTCATGTTTTAAACTAATTTTTTTTTGCAGTTAAGTAATCGATTCATGGTGGTGGTCACCCTCACAAAAATAGGGTGAAAAATGTGTTACTGGTAGCTTTGAGAAATATTGGTAGAGGTGTGGTGGACTTCTTTCTCTGATCTTTTTATCTTGTCTTAGCTTGTTTCTGCTTCTCAGTTGTGTCTCAATAAACCTTGCCATGTGATATTTTCTTATGTCAGACTTCTGACCAACTGGCCACCTTCTCGTGACAATTAGAGGCAGTGTGGCCTCTCTGGGCCAGTGGGGCTTCTCTGTGGCTATTTTTCATCTCTTAAATTTCAACAAGTCTATTGCTGACTCTCCTACCTGAAATACCATCAGTGTGGTAAGAAATATTGATCAGTTTCTTAGTTTAAGTTGGTGATAAGGACAGAAAAGGGTACATATGGAAGTTAGAGTTTTAAATTTTTGGTGGACGTTATTCATAGGATTCTTAAACTAAAAGTTATAGACATCATTTACACAACGCTGTGGGGGGGCAGTTAAATCAGTTGTACTATACTCACTAGATAAATTTATAGGTCAAATTTTAATGAAAGTGCACCCAGCCTATAATTGAGTTTATGCCTGTACTTCTTCACTGTTTATAGCATCTGTGGTACCTTTGAAGAATCAGTCTTAAAAAGCTTAAATTTTTTAACAGCAGAACTTTGATTTCTTATGTGTCAAGATAAATATTAATTCTGGTAAGCTGTATTCTGTTTGACCCAATAATATAAAACCAACCATTGTAGGTATTAACAATTGAGATTAACAATTGAGTATAAGGAGATGAGAAATAGACGGAAATTGCCAAAGCTTAGGGTCTTTGTGTGTTCACTTAAACCTGTTGGCACCCTTTCCATTACTTCTTTCAATTTATTAAGAAAATATCAGGCTTTCTTTTCCTAATTGTTTTGTGTACTTACATGAGCTTTTGCCATAACTTTTAGTGATACCTGTGAGCTTAGTCTGTTGCCTTAGAAACGTTAACTTCTGTTTAGAGAAGCTGAAAATGGGTTCTTAGTGCATTGTACACTTCCTGGAACATTATTTCTTGTAAAATGGGACTTGTAATAAAGTAGGAGAGTTGTAGTGTCTGCTTAAGATGTTTGAGTTACTAAGAAGCCAAAGACCTCTCTGAGCTGATATGTTAGATCAGGTAAAATAGAAATCAGCTTAAAGCTAATGTTTTATATGTGTTACTTCCTGTCTTTTTGAATGGCAGAAAGATTTGCTTTGCCATTATCCTGAATATCCTAGCCCTGTTGACTCACTTGATCTTTCATAATTTACTCATTTTGTTTAACCTGGGCTTTGTCATAGACAACTTCTTGTTCTTTGTTAGCAGTTTTGTGTATGCCTGGATGGCTTGGGAAATCAGCATCACTGAGCATTTGAGATGTTGGCTGCATAATTTAGTTTGCTCACAGTAGGTACTCTTTATCCTGCAATACAGTTGTTTGCAGATGCGTAGGGTGAAAGTACTGCAAGATTTGTTCCAGGCAGTTCTAGGACTGAAAGATGGATCCATTTTTGTTGTTGTTGTTCACGGAGAATCAAACTCAGGACCTTGTGCTTACCAGGCAGGTGCTTATGGTACTGAGCTATATCCCCGGCCCTGGATCCACTTTTTAATTTCTACTCATTTTCTTTCTCAAAGTTTAAAAAATACCTAATGTAACTTATTTTTCTTTTGAGACATTTTCCTATTGTATCTTCAGTTCCTTTGACTCGCCCCCAAACAATAATATATACCTCATGCATTTCTCTCCTTTTTTTTTAATTTACCACATACTTTGGTAAAATCTAAACAGTGGAGAGCTGGGTTTGGTGGCTCACAACTGTAATCCCCGCACTTGGGAAGCTGAGACAGGAGGTTTGCTCCAAGTTTGAGGCCAGGCTGGGCTGCATATTTTAAGACTATTTTGAGCTGCAAAGTGAGACCTTATCTCAACAAAATCAAAAAACAAAATCTAAACAATGGAAAAGCATGGTTGAGAGCTAGCAGAACCAAGGAACTGAGGCAAATTAGAAGCATCAGATTTATCTTCTTTAGTCTTATCTGTGCAGAAGTGGATCTAACTACTTATTTTAAATCACCATTGACATTTTAAATTGCCAGAGTACATTCTAAATATCTTTAGCATTGTTTGTGATTTCACAGGTGGAGTTCCTCCTGTGGTGTCAGACTTTGTCCACATTGCACCCCTTTACTTGAAGGCCCTGAAGAGTAACCTTTTCCCCATTAATATTTCATGTTTCTTTTTAAAGAAGATGGAGGAGAAAAAGCGTAGGCCTTGGTGCTTGGCAGCCTTGTGTTTGGTGCTTACTTCCTTAGTATTGCTGTGTGACTTTGGAAAATTGAAGTGTAGTTATTAAAGATCTTAAAAAGTTGTTTGGAGTTTAAAGGAGAGAATTTATTTATGTAATGTGACTTACACTATATAATTACTGGCACCAAGTATTTGCTCAGTAAATAGTGGTAACCACTCAGCTTACTGAAGATTCATAGTAAGAACTCACCTATTCAAACAGATTAATAATATGTGCATAAGAGAGACCCGAACCTGAAAGCTGGTAAACCCATAGCCACTCATTGAAATAGTGTTGGAATTAGCGTATAGTATTTTTTGCAGTGTTGATAATGAAGTGGCTTATTGTGTAGCTAGTAATGAACTGAAGGCAGGTATCATTTTTCCTGTCCTTATCGTTTATGCTTAGTGACACCTAATTAATGCATAGGAGGCAACTTAAAAAATACCACACATAAATCTGTGAAGTGAATTTATACAGTCAGCATATTATCGGATGTTCCAGTGTGCAAGAAAGAAATATTGACAGTGGGTAGCATCTCACAGCTCAGGGAATATGTATTGATAATCCATCTCTGTTAAAGTATTTTATAACCTACTATGTGATCAACATTTCTCTTGCATGCCCCTTACTTGAAAAAACCCTCATAACAGTCCTATGTGGTAGATATTTTACTTCTTACAAATGAGGGAAGTGTCACGTATGTCTAGCTCCTCTGACTTGAAGTCCAGTATCCAGTGCATTTTCTCTCTCCTTTCTGAGGTTATAAGCTCCTCGAATGCTTTAGCTAACATAGTCATTCTGTGCATCACAAAAATCTCAGCTTCTCTGGGTGCTTGTGATTTTAAACTAGAAGTATATTTGTTAGTGGAGGATAATAAATTATCATTTTATTATATTTCTTGATTTGAAACCAGATGGACAGAGAAACTAGAGACTTTCTGGCTTAGACTAAGACAAACTTTTGCCTTCCCTAGTAGCTAATCTTATCTTTTGGCTATTATCTTTACAGTGCTTGACCGTCACTGAAGAAAGTCCACATTGAGTGACACTACTAGCATAAATTATGAGAATACTCTCTTTCTGGTTCTACTTTATTGCTACATTTACTTGTCTACATTACTGTGTCGTGACATTTTACAAGGATAGTGACTTGGGGCATAATGTCTTCTTTTCAGAAATCTTACAGGAATAGAGAAAGAAGGGGCTGCCAGGCTAAGTGGAAAATTCTGTCAGCATGAGCTCAGGTTCATTTAGACTGCGAAGGAGCCAGTCATGATTCCACAGCTCAGTTACTTTATTTTTGAAGGGTCCAGATTCTAGGCACATAATTCCTATTTAACATAGTCCTGTTTGGTTTTTTCCTGCCCTGTCTGTAGGCTAGCACTTTTGTTAGTAGAGCTAGGTAGTTAGTGTGCTTGTAGGCACTGAGACAAACTGACCAACAGTTCGTGCAATTTTGATGTTATATTCTGATCATTAATCTAATGTCTAAGCCATATAAATATGGCTAGGTGTAATGGACTTCTTTCCAATGCTTTGTGGTTCAGAATCTTGGAAGTGTCTTCATGCTCTGATGCCATGTTACTGAATAATGAATTTTTTCCCCCTTAAGATACAGGGTTTCACTATGTAGTTCAGGCTGGCCTTGAACTCACCATGTATCCCAGGGTTACCTGCAACTCACAGTGGTCTATCCTCTGCCTCAGTCTCCTGAGATCACAGGCATGCCTTTGCCACATCCAGCCTGAATAGTAAATTTTTTCTTTTCTGTTTTTTTGAGACAGGGCTTCACTATGCAGTTAAGGTTGGCCTTGAACTCACTTTATAGGCCAAGGCTGGCCTCTCACTCATAGCAGTCCTGCCTTAATCTCCCCAGTGCTTGGATTACAGGCGGGTGCTGTTTTTCTTTGTTTTTGGCATTTTTGTCAACACTCCTTTCGCCTAACCTCTCATGCTATTTATGTTTCACTGATCACTGTAGGAAAAAAAAGGAAAAAGCTCACAGTTCTATTGTTTCTAATTAAGAACTCCAAGATGTCTTTTTATCAGAAAAGCTTTATTCCCTGTAAAATTGAAACACATGTATTTATGTCCAGAAATATTAAATTTGAGGTTCTGTTTCCAGAAGTAGCAGTGTTTTGTGATTTCCATTCCACATTAGTGAAGTTTTTGGAAATGTATTAAGTATTATATTATTAATCACATAAAGGAAATAGGCAGAATGGTCTTATATGTAGCACTACAGTATTGTATGATTTTAATATTGCTTAATATAAAAACTGAAGATAAAAGAGATGAATTATATCTGTTCTAGTGTTTGAAACATTTTGGATCTTTTGACTTTTTGACTATCAAGCATGAAGAAACCTGGCCATTCTGATGCTGATGTAAAGGGAAATTGTTGCATATCTTCTGTTTACATACTATTTTATGAATAAAGGGCAGAAAACCTGTGAGAACCATGAGAACCTCTGTTGTGACATGTTTGGCAGGAGAAACAATGCAGATATCTGCTGTAGAGCTCACCTGTTCAGAAAATAGTATGCCTGTCTCTTTCATCTCTTTAGTAGAATCTGTTGTCTCCAAATGTTAAGTGTTTATAGTAAGTTAATGTCTTTTTTTTTTTTAAATAAAACTTTGGGGCATAATCTTGACTTGGAGACGAGTTTGTCAAAATATTTTTCAGTTGTTCCCCACTTAAAAATATGTATGTCATATCATAATAAGATAATGTTTACAAGCCCTGACCACAGGGTTAAGTATTCTAGAAAGTACAGAGAGACTTTTCGCTTGGTTTGTCTTTTTCTCTGCAAACTTCCTTTGCTTCACTTCTCTCTTCCTTTTTGTATCTTACTAACATCTCTACTTGGTAAGATAGTAGAGTAAAACATAGTTTGCTTTACTATTAATTTAAAAATTAAAGTAAAAAAAAATAAGCAAGGTCTTAGACCTTTCATTTGGATTATATTTAGCAGCCAGTCAATCTTCATCATTTCGAACTTTGACAACTTTTTACGGTAGTTATTTGATTTGCTGTGTGGGCTTTACACAGATGTTTGTATGACCGCAGTTAAACATTTTGACACAAAAATAATGAAATGAGTTAGTTGTATATTTTGTATCACTGAAAAGACAAAGTTGTTGAGTGTGGCGGTGCACATCTGTAATCCTAGCACTCGGAAGGTTGAGGCAGGATTGCTGAGAGTTTGAGGCCAGCCTGATTTAGGTACCTGAACTACACAGCGAGATATCTTGCCTCAGAAACACAAAGACAAGACAGAGTTGAGCCAGTCCAACAGCTAGCTCATATAGGAGCACCTATAGTGTATTTGTATGTTTATAAGTAAAGATGCATTAATGATTCTTTTTGAGGCTTCTTATTCTATGAATAAAGGGCCGAAAACCTGTGAGAACCATGAGAACCTGTGTTGTGACATGTTTGGCAGGAGAAACAATATCTGCTGTAGAGCTCACCTGGTCAGAAAATAGTATGTAACACTTCATCCTTTAGAGTAATGAAATCAGTAGAGAGAACCCATGATTCTTCCTTTAAAATACTTCATTTTTCTATTCAGCATTTTATGTTTAAATTCTAGTTAATGACATTTTGAGTGTGAATTAAATGGTTGAATTTGCAACAAGAGTCCCTGCAAATGACCTGTGCTCCCTTTAAAAGTATTTAGGTTGTAACAGTCGGCCCACAGAAATGTACTATTGAGTCTTGCTACTGTTTTGAGAATGCTGGGAAAACTGTTGGTGGATTCTTTTACATTTTAAGAGTGTGTTAATGATAGAATAGTGAATCTGAATCTGACTTAATTGGATTGGATGAAGTATCACTCCCCAAGAAACATTTGTGTTTTAAATGATGCATCAAATCTTCAAAAAATTTTAAAAATCCAACTATTTTTTAGTAGCTTAGGGGGAATAAATTTGACTATATAAACTTGAATTTAGGTCATGTGGTATCATGTATACAGGTGCTTTTATTAACCCTTCTTATATTTGGATTTTTAATTTTGCAGCTGTGGGTTATTTAAACCAACTTTAAAATGTTGAGGCAAGTCAGACAACTGTAATTAGATACGGTGTTTGAACTGCCTTTTAAAAAAGATATGTAAAACTTGAAATATATTTTAATTTTTATTCTATTTACAGTTTCAGTAGTTTGATTTAGAAAAGAAATAATGAGAGTAACACTTAGATTTCTTTTAAAACTGATCAGTGATCAAAATTTTTTGTATTAAAAAAAGTTGTGATTGTCCCCAGATTTCTCTTCTTTGTACCCTGCCAAAGGGAAATCTGCTGTGTACTGATTTTGTGCCCTATGTTTGTATACATGCTTCTTAGTAAGACCCCAAATTGCAGGGAACCATGATTACTAATTTGTTTACTTGACAAATCCCTTTGTATTTCATTGTACTTGTGCACGGATCCCACTTTCAGGCTTTTTATTTAAATAATTGTGCACATAATTTAAAAAAGAATCTGCAAAGTCAGATTGTGAAATTTTCTGGGAGTCTTAATACTTTGCTCAGGTACTACTGTTATTTTTATTTTTTGTGGTTTGATAATTGACAGGAACCCCTTGGTCAAATTGTGCCTGTCTCTCTTTATCCTATTTTACTATTAGAAAATGTTGCGATGAAAGATCCTCCGGACTTACTGGACAGGCAGAAATGCCTGAATGCCTTGGCGTCTCTCCGACATGCTAAATGGTTTCAGGTTGGCTCTTTGTTATTGTCTTACTGTTCTTGTGTAGCCTTCATTTGGAACACCTGACATTTACTAGTTTTTGTATAGTATGTAAAATGGGGGTACTAGCTTGTAGGGTTTTGGGGGTAATTTAATTTAGGTGAAGTACTTAGAATAGCTTCTTTTACATAGTTAATGATGTTCTGTTTTCATATAATTCTTTTTAGCTTAATAGTAAAATTTTTAAATGGTGGTTTATAAAGTATGGGCACAGGCCAAAAAAAAAAAAGCGCTAAATAAGAAAGGTAATAGGCGGAATGGAGTTGCCATAATGCTGTGAAAGGAATTTAATATTATGCTCCTTTTACCTTAACATCTGCTTTTTGGAACCACAGTTTGCTACTTTTAATAACTCGGTTGTTTGGTTTGTTTCAAACTGATAAATGACTTGCTAATTAGTTTTTATTTTAGAGAACTGATCCATGATCAGTGTGCTTAAAATGAAGAATGAATTTCAACAGGGATGTTGGAATCATTTTGTTTGTTTTAGGCAAGGGCAAATGGATTAAAATCATGTGTAATTGTTCTTCGGATTCTACGTGATTTATGCAACAGAGTCCCTACGTGGGCACCATTAAAAGGATGGGTAAGTACTTAAATATGGTTATAAGTAAGTTTGAAATTTTGAAGCTACAACAGAGGAAATCCTATAGCAATGACTTGATATACTATAAAGTAATTACCCTCTGAGCTAGCTGAGTGTGTAGTTGTTTTTTCCTGAAAAAAATACAGCATTTTTATATGTATTTCTTTTTTTTTTTAATACATATAGCATCTCTTCTGTCTCATCCTATTCATGTTATAGATTCTGATTTTTTTTCCAATAAAAAGGTTTTGTATCATTTAGTAGTAATTGTCTAGTTGGGTGTGTTGGTACACATCTGTAATCCAGCACTAAGGATGCTGAGGCAGTAGGAGCTTCAGTTAGAGCCTGATTTGTACACTACACCTTGAGACCCTGTCTCAACAAATAAAACAAAACATTTGGGTGTGGTGGCCCATGCTTGTAATCCCAGCAATTGGGATGCTGAGGTGAGAGGATTGCTGTTGAGTTGGAGGCCAGCCTAGGCTACAGCCTGAACTATATAGTGAGACCCAGTCTCAGAAAAACCAACAAAGTACAACACAACACAGCACAGCACAATACACAAAGTGAATGTTTTCTTGCCCTCAGCTTTACACCAATGGTTGATTGCTCACTCACTTGTCAACGCTGCCTATAAAAACTTTTTTGTCTGGTCCATTTTTCTTTTAAGAGCCTCTTTCTGTAACAGTGGAAATGACTTGTATGACCCGTATAAGGATCTTATACCTTCTGTAGCTTTTCAAGAGGAGACATTTATAAATAAGTTCTTGTTAGTAATTAAAGTCAAGTGCACAGTACACTTAAACCACTTAAGGATCTAATTTATGATATATATTGTAGCATTGACTTAATTTAAAAATTACTATGCCTAACCCAATCAAGATTATACCTTAAGAACAGTATAAAACAATTTCAAGTAAAACCATGAAAAATCATTTATAGATTAGAAACTAACAATTATTACTTTGATACTGAGTATCATAAGTTTTCAGTTTGTTAAATATAGAGACTTGGTCCTTTGTTTATTCTAATTATAGTACTTGGGGCATGCTATCTGAAATGAAGTCTTATTCTTGTATTGAGATAATTATGGGTTGAATGTTTCCTTAATATATATGAGATATATGTGGCTGGGTTAATATATTTGCTAGCTATTAGCTATTACTAACTTGTATGAAGGCTTGTTAAAGTTTTGTTAAATGAATTAGATCACTGTAGGTTCTTAGAATGATTCAGGAAAAATAAAAACTAAAATGTTTGTGTTAAACGTCTTCTGAGAATATCTCAGAAATACTTGGTTTAGCCAGGTGTGGTGGCACACGCCTGTAATTCTAGCACTTGGGAGGCTGAGGAGGATCAATGCGAGTTCGAGGCCACCTGGGCTACATAGAGTTTAGGCCAGTCTGAACTCTACATAGTGAGAATCTGTCTCAGAACAAAACAAAGCAAAACAAAATCTTCTGTGAGAAATGCTTGATTTTAAAAACTGGTTGGGGTTGGAAAAAAAACAAACTGATAATCATGGGAAAGAGTTAAGTGGACCCTAAATGTTAAATTGATTCATTTTTTGGCTTCCCCTGTAGACAGAAATGTCAGCTCACATTTAACTGGACTCCTTTTAACCCTTGGTGCATGTACTAATTTGTAATTTAATATCTTCTAGCCACTAGAGCTTATATGTGAAAAGTCTATAGGTACTTGTAATAGACCTTTGGGCGCTGGGGAGGCCTTGAGACGAGTAATGGAGTGTTTGGCATCTGGAATACTACTTCCTGGTAAGGGTTTCAAACTCTGGAGGCAGAAGAATCAGAAAAATCTCATTTTAGTTTAATCTGTCTAAATATATACTAAATTGTCCACTACACAGGAAATTGATGTTTAAGAGTTATTTTGTTTGGAATTTTAGAAACTAGAATGTTTGTATATTGGAAAAGTGCTATAAAACTTTTTCAATAATTTGTATTTATATGTACTAACATAAAGGGTACTAATAAGATACTTTGCTATGAATTATGTTTATGTAGAAGTCTGATTTTGAAAATGCAGATGTCTATTTAAAATGTATGAAGTTCGCTCTGTTTGTAGTCTGGTGTTAAATTTGGAATAAGTTAAATTTGGTCTTATTTTTCATTTATAATCGCTTTAAAAATTCGGAATGATTTATCTGCTGTTTCTACATTCTCAGAGTAAGACCCAGTTTTGGTATTGGCTGCACAAGTGACTTTTAGTATAAAATAAAGGCAGTTAAGTACCAGTCTGTTCACAATAAGAGTGTCCCTAAATGCTTCTCTTAATTGAGCAGACTTTTAGTTCTTCAGTTTTTTCTTTTTTCTCTTACTTTCTATTAGTTTATTGAATTGTAAACTCAGTTATAAATGATACTGGTGTTTTTCCTTTGCCTTTGCCAAAGGGGGTCCTGGTCTTCATGATCCTTGTGAGCGAGACCCGACAGATGCTTTGAACTATATGACTGTCCAGCAAAAGGAAGATATCACCCACAGCGCACAGGTAGAGGACTAGGCACATCTACGTGTGATGTCAGAGTCTTATTTCTGAACTGTTCTATTTGAACACCTTTTTCTTGCATGCTGTTAGAGACTTACTATCATAATAGCTGCATTTAATGAATGTCATTTTAGCTAGATAGAAGTGATCTATGCATGGCTATTGATGTTTGATTGAATATAATGTTTTATTCCTTAGCATGCACTCAGACTATCAGCCTTTGGCCAGATTTATAAAGTGTTGGAGATGGACCCTCTTCCATCTAGTAAGCCCTTTCAGAAGTATTCCTGGTCAATTACTGATAAAGAAGGTGAGCATGAAAGTTTGTTTCTTTTTTTCTTTTCTTTCTTTCTTTTTTTAAAAATTTTATTAGAGTTGAGTGTTGGCAGTGATGGTCTTGTTAGAGCTTAAGGAATTTATTGTTTTTTTGCAGGGAGGGTACTAGGGATTGAACTCATGACCCTACACTTGACAGGCAGGTGCTTATGCTGCTGAGCTAAATCTCTAATTGCTGAGCAATTAGTTCCTTTTTCTTAGTAGAGTTGTTAGTATCTTTCTTACTCTATTCTGTCTTGTCAGGTTTAAAAATCTGTTTCAGTGCCTGGAATAGGCACACACTCAAATGTAAATCTTCTTACTCTCCTTACTGTAACACAGCCAATATTCAACATTTTTTTCCCTTCCTCCCATGTTTCTAGGAGGTGGGGTGCTTAATATCAGATGTTCCTCACTTAGGGTGTTATCTCCTTCTGCAATTGATCTTTTTTAGTAATTCCTATATGACAAAAATAATGGCTTTGCCCAGTTTATCTGGTCAACAGAATTCCATTAGTTGTCATGGTGTACTTATGGGTCCACAAGATAAAAACTGTTTCATAACAGTTTTTTTCTACTCTTTTATGATTATGCAGTTTATAAGAGGCTAACATAGAGTCTTAGTTACTTTCTCTTTGCTATGACAAGATACCCAACACTCAAACTGAAAAGAGGAAAAAGGTTTATTTGCCTCATAGTTTGTAGAGTTTTCAGTCCACAGTTGGCTGGTTCCAAGGTAGGGTGGCATGGCAGACAGGTATCACAGGGAAGAAACAGTTCATGGCAAAGCAGGGAAGGCAGAAGACAGCAAAACAACAAGCAAAAGCTGTAGCCACAACAGAAGCAGCAAGTGATAGCAGCAGCTCTCTTTTTGTCCCTTATATTCCATCCAGGTTACTCTTAAGGTGGGTAGCACCCACATCCAGCATGGGCCTTCCCATTATCCATACCCAGAACTATGCCAAACCAGTCAGTGGACTGATTATTAACCACATACCGTTAATTCCAGAATCACAAACCCTAGATCCAGCCACCTCAAAAAGCTCCACCTATGACTACATGAGGCTTTGGGGGGACATGTAGACATAAGCCATAATACATGGGGTATGTGATGCCATCAGTGGTCTAACAGTGGAATGTATCTTTGTATATTTTTGTGTTTAACAAGTTTTGTTTTAATTTCTGTTATGTTAGATATTGGCAGGTATTGCTAATTGAGCATAATTTTTTAGGAGTATAAGGTGATTCTGAGCTAGATCATTGTCTTATACTGTAAACTCTTTGCTAGATTTTTCCATATTATTGTTACAAACTAGTACTCAGTAAAATGTGTGGGAAGAAAGCCATTTTCTTTCAGTGTATCTTTACTCATTGGCATGAAATTTGTTTTGTTGTTTTGGTTTTTTTTGGAGGGTCTCGTTATCTAGTTCAGGCTTGTCTTGAATTCGGGAAGATCCTCCTGCCCAGCCTCCTGAGTGCTGGGATTATAGGGATGAGCCACTGTGCCTAGCACTGGCAGTGACATTTATGAAAGGGATGTACGTGTCCTCATGATATCAAGCATTGTGAATTGAATGACTGAATAAAAATTCCCAAAAAAACAATGTGCATGTATATAAATTATTCGTAACAATTTTTATTTCAATCACTAAATTCATTGTGATTGAATTTAGCTCTTTTCTCCACTAGATAGTAAAAGTACAGTGTATCTATAAAGTAACATTTGTGTTTTGGTTTTTTTCTTTTATTCAGTTGTCTGTCTCTGTGTATCTGTCTCTGTCTGACTCTGTCTCTGTATCTGTGTCCGTGTCTTGCTGTGTAATTCATGCTGGCCTTGAACTCATAGTGCTCTTCTTGCCTCGGCTTCCCAAGTGCTGGGATTCAGACATGTGCCACCATGCCCAGGATTTTCCCCTCACCCAATTTTAAACTTTCTCAGGTATTTGGGAACCCCTCATCTGTCTCCTTATAAGTAGAACATAAAGTAGAACCAGAGTACTAGCCTTCCTATTCGGCTCTGTCAGTTACTAGCTATATCACCAAGCCATTGATGGCGAATCTTTCAGAGCTTTCAGTGACAACAAATAGCTTGCTGCAGCAGGCACACCTAGGTTTGCCACCACTGATAGGCTGTCACTGTGCACTAAGAGTCTCACTTTCTGGCTTGCTCTTCATTACCGCTCCGTTTCGTACTCATCCCTTGAACTTTGCATTGACTTTATCCTTGCATCCCTCATTTTCCTCATGGTCTTACTTGTGTCTTTATCTTGCTTGTGTTTTCTGACCCATCATTGCACTCACTCCCTGGCATGTACATTTGCTTTCTTGATCTTCTGTTTCTGACAATATTTTAACTGGTTGAAATTCATCTCTACTTCCACGAGGTTGCTGAACATGTTTGGGGAAAAGCAGTCCCTTTATATCGTATTTCACTAGCTTCACAGGAACTGTTTCTGTTTTCTGACAATTCTTCTGTTTGTTTGAGAATTATTCAGCTTTCCTAGATGACATCTTCATCTACCTCATTTCTCATATGTTGGCCTTACTTGCTTCTGTTTTCTTGGAGTAATAGAGATCTGTAGATAACTTTATATGGTCTCACTATTCTTGTCAACCAGCCTGGCTTTATCAACTCATATTCTTTGCTTTCCTTCCCTCACCTGGGGATAAGCTGTCTGCCTCTAATGACCAGCTCTTCTAAATTACTAGTCTGCTTTGTCACATCCTTTCTTGCATGGACATTGTTGTAGCAGTTTTCTTCTCTTCACCAGGGTCAGTTTCTCTCTCTCCACTAAGTTGTTTTCATCAGCAGTTAAACCTACTGAAATATGTTTCATCTGAAAAACAAAATCAGAGGGAACTCTTCCTTAATTTTGTAGCTCCCCTAACTCTCTTCAGGCCCCCTTTAGTGTAGTACTTTTGGAAAGTGTGGCCTTTTCTCTTTTCTTTTTTCTTTCTTCTCATTTTCCCCACTGTCTGTTCTCTTTGAATCTGTTCTAATCAGGCTTTGTTCCTTGGTCTTCTAATGAAATCTGCTTGTGACTTTTCTGCTACCACACTCTGGTTTGTTTCTATTGTTCATCAGAGCCCCTATTCTTTGACAGCTTGTGACACAGATGAATATTTTTTTCTTCCGTATTTATTTGATTATGAGGTAATGCAAATACATAGAATAAATATAAGGGTAAAATTATTTTTAAAAATATATATAAGCATCACCATGGCTAAGAGATAGAAAAACATCAGCTCTTCATGAGCTACCCATTTATCTTGCTCCATTATCTTCTTGCCCTATGAGCTACCATTCCTGATCTTTGGACATTTACGTCCTAGATTTATTTTATAGCTTTTATATCTGTGTATGCTTTCTTAAATAATTTAGTTTGATTTTGCACAGAACTTTCTAGAAATAGAACTGTGCTAAGTTTAAAATTTTTTTTTTTTTGATTGACTTGTTTCTCTCCAGGTTTTTTGGACTTTGAGAATTGTTTGGAGGTTTTAGCTTGGGAGTGCAGCTACTTTTGTATACCCTTGACTGAGGAAATGGTCATCCTCTGTCCAAGGAGGTCATCCTCCTCGACTGTTGAGCACATAGCTTTAGGAGGGACACACACATGGAACGTTGAGGGAGGTTGAGGACACCCTCCTAGCCAACCAGATCAGCCAAATCAACTGTGGTAATCAATGTGGTGACAGATTTCGCAGCCAGATAGCCCTCACATCCTGTCTGGAATTTTTGGGACTAATTCATGGTGTTGCATTACTTTGTTGTTCTTCTTTTTCTTCTTCTTTTTTTTACCCCCTGCAGGCAGGTCTTGTTAGGTAGCCCAGGCTGCTTTCAACTCATTATGTAGCCTAGGCTGGTGTCAAACTCATGACGGTCCTCCTGCCTTAGCCTCCCAAGTGCTGGATTACAGCTGTGTGCTACCATGCCTGGCCACATTTGTTTTTTTTAAATTTAAATTAGTTAATTTATTTTTTGGTAGCACTAGGGATTGAATTTAGGGCTTTCACAATTAGCTACAACACC